>CM036754.1:61145562-61300562 GCA_020796225.1 Arion vulgaris
TTCATTTGACATTAAGTAGACTTCTGCAATTTGTCAGGATACTGACAGGCAGTGACGGCCCGTGGTAAGTTTTCTTGGTGGGGCCAGACACACATTTTCGGAAAAATCATGTTTTTTTTTTAGTATTTACTATTATTTGCCTATTCCGGGAAGTTATTCTCCCTTTCGATTATTGGTGGAGCTGAACTCCACTGGCCCTCAAGGACGAGCCGCCCCGGCTGTCAGGATACTAAGAACATGTATATTCCCAAAGGCAACGTATGAGTGTGAAGCATGGACATTTAACAAATTGGTAGAAAACCGTACAAGTGCTTTTGAAAATAAGTGTTGCAGAAGAGTCCTCCGTATATCATGAACAGAGAAGAGAACAAATAGTTCTATCCAGAAAGAACTCAAAATCAAAGAAAGCTGGCTAATGCTACGTACAAATAAGGAAATAGAAAATTGAGGTATTTTGAACCGTTGCCCCCAATAACATACGAACGACGGGCTCTGGTTAACATTCTACCAAATAAGAACACAACTGTCGCGTGATCCTCTGTATATAAACGAATACATTTTAAAATCAACACAACATGCCATATCAAGGTTATATTATGTTACAAATTAAGTTTAACACTAAGGAAAATCAGTTTTATTAATACTTTTCATCAATGAATAACCATGAACGCATAGAATTGAGTACAATTGAAAAAAAAGCGTTCAGTGTTCTATCAAACACAGTGACGGCTCGTCATTAAGGGCCAGTGGGGCCGGCCCCACCAAAAATAATGTATAACGTGTATTTATTATTTTGTAAATTAAAATATAGCAACCCAAAACCATGATTTATCCGAGGAAACAAATGTCTGGCCCCACCAACAAAAATGATCACGAGCCGCCACTGATCAAACATATACAAAAACCAGCTCCCATCTAACAAGAATTTCCGGTTTGTCGGCTAAGCTATTCGGCCTTATGTTAACGGAGGATGCGTTTGGACAAATAAAAAGACACGAAGGGCTAGAGAAGACCATCATGGAAGGAGGCATACGTACTGGCAAAGAGGAGAAGAAGACGACGGAGAAGATGGATTCAGGATGTAACTCATGGTTCAAACATGACAGCTACAGAGGCAGGACATCTGGCCTATGAGATAGAGAGAAATGTTGAAGTACTGTTAAAGTGGTAAAGTTCTGCTCAGGACAAGCTATTTGATGATGATGATTCAATTTGTACAATCCTCTAACGAAAGTGTGTAAGGGAAGCTATAATGAAATTATATGTTCTAAGCACACGAGAGTAGCCTCCCGTAGATGATTCATCCCTAGAAGCGTATTTGTTGACAAGATGGCTACCAATCAGGGATATCCAAATTGGCTCACAAGTTGTAAAAATGACATAACAAAGTCTAAAGTAAGTTAATAAGTAGACATTCGACAAGTAATCGAGTGTTAAGAAAAAAAAATGCGAAACACTGAATTGAACCTTTTTTGTTCTCTAGTCGCACATCGCCTATCATGAAGACGATTGATTGATTGTTGATTATTTCTCTTCGAACGCTCCATTGATATCGTCGACCACTTGTTAACCACTCTTTATGGTTTGTATGTGTTCCGAACCTAAGAAAGATTTTACGCTGTGCCAGTTTTGCACCTACAAGTAGGCCAGTACGTCCGATTTCTGCGGTGCTTTTTATTTATTAGGGTAGCTTCCGACCCTAGGCTACCTCAGTCGCCTCTTACGACATGCCTTGTAGGTCGCAGTGTTACTATTCTTTGCTACTCCTGAGAGCACCGGAAACACACAGGCGAAGATTGATTGATAGGACCATCATCATTTGCACTTTGGTGAGTAACCATGCGTGCTTTGATCTCTTTCTTACACAGGAAGATCTCAGCTGCAGTACACGAACTCTATAGCACCGGCGAGGGTCCCCAATGTAATTTTGAAGATGGTGAAGAGATTTTTGTAAGAATGCTATTTAAAATCTTTTTCTAATGAATTTTGCCCGGACAGCGGCATTCCAACCTGCTCACATATTTTTATTTTAGGGTCCTTAGGAGTTTATTGTATGATAGTGTATGTTATGTCTGTTGTCCAAGAAGTCTGAATTTCTTCACTTCTGCTGTATCCTTTGCTTGATAAAGGCCTTTTGTTCAAAATGTCGCGGTACTATTTTTTGTACTTTGTAAGACTACAGTATTTTGTTTTTACATGATTCGCCATTGCTACATAGTTTTATGGCAATCTTCCCTTTACTGCAAACAAGTAACATGTGTGATCTTATGATTATTTTTAAATTTTCATTTTGCAGGAGTGGAATTCCTACGTTCATGAACTTCATGAGGCCATACAGCAGCAGCTTGCGGAGAGTCATGTCCAGTATTTCACAGACCTCTCGGAAGCAGAGAAAGAATTGTTTATGCAACGGGCAACTAAAGCTTTAGAGAAAGGTCTAAATTTATCTGCAGTGGTAGATAGCTCATGCTGCGTGGGTTAACATGCTTTGTGCATTCAATTTTATTGTATTTTATATTTTGGGTCTAAATACAAAAGTAGTAGTTGTAGTCACAGTTTCAACTTCACTGCAACGGGTTGCCCCTTCTGTGCTAGAGAATACCACTTGAAATGCTCATGTTGAATCATGAAGCGAATAGGTCTCAATACAAATCCACATTAAATGCTTAAGGAAGCCGCTAGAGTGCCAAAAACACAGTCTGATCCTGGAGTTGCAGTTCCGTCAAAGGAACAGCCTCACGACAAAGTACCTTAGCCTGCACAGACATTACTGCATAAGGCACACACTGGATTGCCGGAAACTAGCTATCCACCATTTTCTGAACATGCATTTTGCAACACAATCATCATGTGCACAAACAATAGGCATTTATTGTGAAATGCATAGCTCACAGTGTGGCTCTAAGCACTAACTCAGTAGCTTGGCGACGTAACCAGGCCCTACAAGTACATGATGGAAAATGCGCTAGCAACCACATCCAGAAGCAAACAACGCACCCCAAGGTCTTAATGGCTCTCCCGTCTTTCCACCATGTTGGCCAGATGAACCTATTATCTTCTTCCTCTTCTTCTTGGGATCTTTATTTTGATAATTATACCTTCAGGTGGTGGGGCCTAGGGGTTAGTGACTCGGTCTATTAACCCCGGCGTTCTGAGTTCGAATCACCTGCGGACAGTTTGCTTGCAAATTGTTTCCGTTGATTTTAACAAAGGGACGATGGCGCCACCCGTTCAGAAAGCAATGGCAAACTACTGAACGTATAAGTGGTGCATAGAAAATCCACGACTCGTTTACTGTAGTTGATGGCTACGTCCTTTAGGATATGCCACGATTTTCATTTTTATACCTTCAGGTGGGTTCTTATGATAAAGTCAACTGTTGTCTGAAGTTCATCTCGGATGCCATGTAGTTTTGAATATGTCAACTTGACAAAATGAAAATCGTGGCATATCCTTTACAGGATGTAGCCATCAATCATAGTAAATGAGTCGTTGATTTTATAGGCACCACTTATACATTTAGTAGTTTGTCATTGCTTTCTGAACAGTGAGATCTATTTTTACCTTTCTCAAAATCCACGGCAATGAATTTGCTTCAAACTTCCTGCAGCAGAGTTTGAACCAGATACTCTTGTGTTGTGAGTGAGCTTACTACCTCTAAGCCACAGACGCATAGACAAGATTTTACATTTTCAAAATGCATCAATAGCACGTGCACATTTATCTGTCATAAATGATTTCCTCCAGGATTTGATGCACTACACTCATATGTTTCATACACTCATATGTTTCATACGCTCATTTGTTTCATACACTCATATGTTTCATACGCTCATTTGTTTCATACTTGTTTCATACACTAACATGTTGCATACACTAATTTGTTTCATACACTCATTTGTTTCATACACTCATGTTTCCTACACTCATATGTTTCATAGACTCATATGTTTCATTGACTCATATGTTTCATACGCTCATATGTTTCATACACTCATATGTTTCATACACTCATATATTTCATACACTCATACTATCTCTTCTCATGCTTCCTTTTATGTGTGTATATATTAAATGTATATATTTTATAGTAACAACTGTTATAAGAAAGAGACGATGGAGATATGTTGGACATACTGTGAGAAAAGACATGATATTCTTGATACTGTAATACAGAATCTGCAAGTTTAACAGGGTATCCCTGATACTTTGAGAATATATTTTATTTCTATTCAAGATGTCTTTGCATTCTTCAGGTACAACATCCAATAATTTACTGAACAAAGTTTCTGGATCAATGGACCAACATCTCAATGATCAAATTAGTAGACAGTTGTTGGATGACTATTCAACAAGTAAGTTGTTACCTTTCTACATTTTATCTGCAACTTTTCTTTGCCAGTGTGTCATTATAGTGTTTCTGTCCGTATATATGAGAGTATAGTGTCTCTGTGGCATAGAGGTTAGATCATTGCTTCTCATTCCAAAGGTACTCAGTTCGCTCTCTCTTAGAGCCATCAGGATATTTTTACAGAGATCCTTTGTCTCAGTGTAGGTGATATCAAGTTCCTAGTCCTATTAGAGACGGACGATAAAACATAGGTCCTGTGTACAAGTTGAGCATGTAAAAGAACACTTGGCAGTTCAAAATCGAGAAGAGCAGGCTGGAAAGCTGCTGCCTGGGAAAAATTCATTGTGAAGATTTTTAAAAACATTCCTACAAAAATATTTTCACAATCTTCTAAATTACATCGGGGACTTTGCCAGTGCTACAGAGTTTGTGCACTGCTGCTGAGATCTTCCTGTGTAAGAAGGAGATCAGAGCACACATGGTTACTCACTGCATAAAATAAACTTGCTGTCCAAGAAATCAGAATTAGTCTTACAGTGGATACCAGCACACTGTGGCATCCCAGGAAATGAAAAGGCTGACAAATTCACAAGGGTTGGAGGGAGCTTAACTCAGCCTCATCCAACACAAAGCTTTACAGAAGCAAAAGACTCTCCTGAAACAATCCAGATAAATTATATGGAGAAAAACAAGCAGAAGATACAACCCAGAACACAACAGTATAAATACACTAAACAGAAAAGCACAGACCACAGTCTTCAGACTATGAACTGGATACTGCTGAATCAGAGTACATCTCCATAGAATGGGTCTCAGGGACTCTGCTGCCTGCACTTATGAAGCACCAAAGCAGTCCCCAGAGCACATATTGCAAGACTGTCCCAGCCTGAGCAACAGGAGAATGGAAATCTGGCCAACAGAAACAACTGTACAAAACAAACTATGGGGAACCGGTGAGACTTCAATTGCACCGCCCTGTTTATGACACATACCGGAGAAGTCGCATAGCAGAAGTTAATCGCAGAAGAAGACGAGTGGAACTTGAAGAAAATGTAGCATGTTTTAGTCATTGATATCTTAGTTTGTTTTACCATTACATAAAAATGTGCATTTCAAATATATAAAATTGTGTACTTTTTCATTCATCTGGTTCTATCTATATCCTCTTCATGTCCTGATTGACACATAAGGCTTCCACAAGAGACTTCCACTGTTGCCGTTCTGCTGCCTTTCCCCCAACCATCTCCCATGTCAGGACACACTACTTCAACTCCTCTCCACCGTTTTTCTCCATGTTTCCTTTGGACATCCAACCCTTCTCTTCCCATCCGCTGTCCATCTGAGAGCTGTCCTAGTCAATGCCCCATTGGCATACAACATACATGTCCAAACCATCTCCATCTTCGTCTCTTAATGATGGTCGCCAAGGATGCACAGTCCGTTCGTTTCAAAAGCTCCTCATTTGTTATGGTATTTGGCCAAAAACTTGCAGGATTCTTCTTAAACATTTATTCTGAAATGTCTCCAACTTGTGTATTATGTGTTGGGTCATTTTCCAGCATTCACTACTGTATAATAGCACTCCCAGTATATTACTTCTAGATATTTTAAGTTTTGTTTATCTAGTTAATTTTCTTTAAATGACATTAATTTTCTTTAATTGACATTAATTTTCTTTAATTGACATTAATTTTCTTTAATTGACATTAATTTTCTTTAATTGACATTAATTTTCTTTAATTAAAATTAATTGATTACATTCAAATTATAGATACACGTTCTGATATGGTGATTGAAGCTGCAGAGGATGGGGCTCTAAGTCTCTTAAAGCGGTGGCCAGATATGAAGAGCAAACTTCATGTTCTTTTCAATCAGCCATTGCCAGAATCAATTAGGCAGCTTGCCTGGCATCTTTACTTGAGCAACCCACGCAGTAAGTATACAAAGAAAGTTTTTATTATTAATCAATCAAGTGCCATGCCTGTTGGCGTAGGCGGTCATGTCTCTCCACAACTCTCTCTTCTTGGTGCAGTTAATCAGTTCTGACATCAATCTTTTATCGAACCCCATGGCCATTCAATATCTTCTCCCTCTGCCTTCCACAATATCTTCTTCCCTGAATTTTACTCATTGTCAGCAAATGTTCTAATCCTCCTCTTTGCATTATATGCCAGAGGAAACTTGACTGTCTGATTCTTCTTCTTTTCTTCTTCTTCTTCCTCGATCGTTCTAGGCTAGTTTTTATCATTCTATTGTGATATATAAACAACCAAACATCAGAATGTAATGTATGTGCACTAACCTTCAGCACCTCTTTGAGCACAGTTGCTTATCCTTCGGTGGGGTGTTAGATTTCAGCCGGCTATTGTGTGCGGTTTGCTCTCCGCTAACTTTTGACTGTCCCCAACCGTAACCCACAAGGCAGTGGGTTGCTATTTTCTTTCAGGGCAGCGACCCTTAGGCGGCCTGCCCTCCGGGCTCATGAACATCATCTGCCCAGCAAAACCGGTCGTTTTAATGAACACCTTGATTTGCCACCCTTTCAGGTTTGTTTGCGGTTTGCTCCTCTAGACTGATTGTCCCCAATCAAAACTACAAGGCAGCAGCAGTTCCTCGAGCGGAAACACGCACTGGCTTTACCTCTGCTGGGCTTTCCAGTTGTTCTGTACATTTGAGTGGGACACACACCTTGCTTGCCGCTGCTGCGCTTGCCGCTGCCGCGCTTGCACTGGTATTGCCTCTGCTGGGCTTTCCCGTTCTACTCATGTGGGTGGGAAGAACACCCTCTTGCCATGCCGGCCTGCCCCTCGATGTGGCCCACTATGACTTTGCCAGCGTGCTAGCTCTGCCCTGATGCCCTGTCACCATCGACTTTTCCGTGCTCACATTTTTCGTGCCTTCCATGTCGTGCACACATTTGCCTAGGCTGTCACCTTCTGTGACTCAACCCGGTCCCCCACCCATGAGATGGGGTCACGGGTTTCGCCACATGTGGTGCCACCCTTGCAACGTCCGTATGCATGCTCGCTCTGCCCTGGTGCCTACCTCACCATTTCCGTCAATTCCCACTGGGCTGTCCGACTTGAAGGGCAAAATCCGAGTTTCCCACCATGATGCCCACATGCAACTCAACTCGGCACCCAGCATGCTCATCGGATCTAGAGAGGCGGATCAATAGAGAGCATGCGCAGACTCCTAATTTCACCACACGCAGGTCAACGTTCCCTCTGTGGTTTTGACTTTTGACCCATGTAGACCAATGTGAGACCCAACTCATCACCTTGCATCCTCATCGGCTCAAGAGTAAGTTCCTCAAGAGAGAGAATGCGCAGGCTCCGAGTTCAGCCCGCGAGGTTCCACATGTATCCTTCTAGCTTTTCCCATCGGCCAGGAGAGGTGAGCATTAATAGTCACTCTGGGAGTTCGCTCGTCTGTGTTGCGGGCGGATGCCATCAAGCAGGACTACCTTTGCATCTCTACTTGCCCCAGAGTAGCTCTCCCACCTCACCTGCCCTCTTAGCCAGACCGGAACTACCGTCTGTTACCAGGGTCACCACTTGGGGGTGAGAGCAGGGGATTAGAGCCACCTCCCTACTCCTGGCACACCGCTTCCTTGCGCCCTTTTACCCCATTCTTTTGATATGGTTTCTTTTTGTACAGGCTTGTTTTAAAAACCTCATCATTTGTTTTCTTTGCTGTCCATGGAATTTTCAGCATTCTTCTGTAAAATCACATCTCTATTACTTCCAGCAATCTTATTGATTGCTTTGTTTTACTATATGGACTAATAAACAAAGAAAACATTCATTCTAAACATCATGTTTGCATGTAGCATTTTTATACAGTAAAAGTAAAGTTATGGAAGGAGACATTCCGACAAAAAGGAAGACCACGGAGAAGATAGATTCAGGATGTGACTGAAGATTTTAGCACAGCTGCTACAGAGGCCTATGAGAGAAAGAAATTCAGAAGGACTGTTGGAGGGCACAGTTTTATACATTTAAAGTTATGTTTTAAGATTTTCATATTAATTTTTTTGCTTTCTAGATTTTGTTGAACATGGCAAAAGATTAACTTATTTTCGGATTTTTTCAATGGTGTCCTTTTCCTATATAAGATGTGAAGCATGTTTTCATTTTGAGTTATTTTCTCAATCTTATTTTTGTTTAATTTTGTGTTATTTTCTGTAATCTTATTTTATTTATTTAATTTTGTGTTATTTTCTCCAATCTTGTTTTATTTTGTGTTATTTAATCCAATCTTGTTTTTTTGTCTTTTCAGTTCGAAAGACTTATGTCGATTTATTGAATGAAAATCCTAGAGCAGCTATTTCCGCTCAAGATCTAGACATCTCTCAGAAGGTTGAGCAGATGGTACTTGCAGAGCCAACGTTCAGGGAACTCAAAGGATCTGTGGGTATGTTTGTGTTACCTTCTTCTTTGGTGATCTATGGTCATGCACTTAATCCACTGTCGATCACAAACTGGGCAGTCAGCTTCATGTCTGTCAGGTTTCTCAGAAGCTTAGTTTTCAGGTAAACTGAATGTGACCATGTGTTGCTTCTCAACTCACCCGGGAGAGGACAGTCATGCAGGACATGCTCTGATGTTTGTTCCGCTAGTTGACACAGGCAGAGAGCTGTTTGACTTATTCCTAGTCTATGTAAGTGTCTGTCGAGTTTGTGTTATAATGACTTATTTACTCTGCTCCTTCTGAAGCATAGGCTCTCATCAGGTGTCCTCAACTTTTCCTAGTCTCTGACTGTTTTCTTTATGGCTTCCCAGAGTATTCTAGCATCCTTCAGTTCCGCAAAAAGACTGCATCTCCAGGTCTGTTAGGGTGTCCTCTTTTCCGTTCCCCTTGCAGGTTTCACTCAAGAGCTTAGTTAGTGACACTTGACTGTGTCTTCTACTGGGTGTGCGATCATTTTCTCCTCCTGACCTGGTCATCATAGGTTCTTATCCACAGGTCTGTGTTTGCCCCTCTGTCTTATCATCTCAAGCATTGTACAAGTAGAACTGGAAGCCTAAGGAGCAGAGTGTAGAGTGTGTTTTACCAGCGAGCGACGGAAACCATCAGTATGCATACCCTTCGACATCTGTTGGGGAGACTGAGCACCTATGGGTCTGCCCGGAGTGCAATGCGTCGGTTCAATAACCAATAACCAATCATACCATCTCAGTTTGAGATTAAGTTGAAGACATTTATATATTAAAATATCTTTGTTGATCGCTCCATATCGACCACTCATTAACAATAGTAATAACAATAGTAATGTTAATATAAGATAAAGTGCCTACGAAGAATGCTGGGAGTAACAAGAAGAGACCGGTTTAGAAATGAGGACATCAGGAAAAAGTGGGTACAACATCAGCACTCAACTTTATCAAGAAGCAACAAATTAAATAGTTCGGCCACATAGATTATCAACAGGCAGTTCACTACGGAGAGCAATGTTGCTCCAATACTGTGAATACAAAGCAAAAGGCCGGCCACGCAAAAGGTGGACCTCAGAGATAACAGAGGTGATGAAAGACACTATTTATGAAGCACACACAAAAGCCTGTGCTAGAAAACTTTTTTTACCCTGAAGCTGTGAGGCAAATCAGGATTGGAGAAGAGAAAGAAAGACAAGGGGCATAGAATGGCTCACTTCAGATGTCTCCTTTTTCTACCTGACGCTGAAAGGCAAACAGGATTAGAGAATAGATAGATAGATAGAATTTTAATATGGATAAGAAGGAGACTCACCCAGAACACAGGTTACCTTTTTTAAAAATTCACATAAAAAAATTGACAAACATATTGTCACATAATTTGGCAACATGTTGCTTCTTCTTCTTCTTCTGCATATTTTTCTTGTAAAGTTCCATATCGACCACTTGTTAACGACTCTTTGTGATATGTATGTGATCTGAGCCTAAAAGCGATTGTACATTGTTCCAGTTATGCACCTACAAGTAGGCCAGCACATCTGATTTCTGTGATGCTTTTCATTTCCTATGGTAGCTTCCCTAGGCCCCTAATTCAGTTACCACTTACTTTAATCTTGTAGGTCACAGTATTACTATTGATGTCTGAAGAGTAGAAGAGTATGTTTAACCAGCGTGAAACAAGAACCATCAGTATGCATACTCTTTTATATCTTTTGGAAAGGGGGGACTGAGCACCTCTGGGTCTGCCGGAGTGCAATGACAGGTTCAATAATGAATAACCACTTGTTCTGAGACCATCTTTATCATCATCATCATCAAGTAGCTTGTCCCTTCCTTAACTTGGCTCTCATGACAGCAGTCCTGAAAAACTCTCTATTCTGTTCAAGTTGGCAGGCATCAGCAGCAGTCATTCTCAGATCGTCAATGACGTATTGCACCCATTGTCTTCTAGATCTTCCTCTCATTCTTCTTCCAGGCACCATTCCCTCCAAAATTATCTTCTCTAGGCACTCATGTCGTTTGGACGTGTGCAAAATATTTAATTTGTCTTGATTCTATGTTCTTTAATAGCCAACTCTCTTTAATATCAAGCTGTTGCAGAACAGAAGCATTTGTTCTTTTCTCATCTTATGTAATAGAAATATCTTTCTGAAATATTTTCAGGCCACTTCTATGCAATGAAAGCCACATTGTCCTACCATCATGCCAAACAGCAAACAAACAGTAGACTGAAAGACATTGACTATTTCTTGGTTGTACCATTCGTCATAGTAGCTGGCAACACTTTGTCCAGGTAGATATGGGCTGAGACTTGACTGAGAATGCATTGAATTAGTTCATATTTTTATTGTTCTTTTGTTATTCTTCAGAGAGTGTGTATCTTTTGTGTATCTTTCTCTCTCTTTCTCTCTAATGGTATGGAAGTTTGTTATTCTTCAAATAGTGTGCATATTCTGTGTATCTTTCTCTCTCTTTCTCTCTAATGGTATAGATTAGGTTGAAGTATAGACGACATAGCCAAAAATTTGAACCGTTATGTCCAGTGGCCGGGCCCCACCAAAAATAATGTTTAACATGTATTTATTATTTTTAAAATTATTTGTTCTTAATTATTACCTTTAACAAGATAACCTTTTACCTTTTACATGCCTGTTAACATAGTCACCTCTGACCTCTCTCTCTCGACTGGTTATTTAGCACAGGCAATTATGTGATTTTTATTAATTCAGTAGGGAAATTCTTACATGACCAAGCCAGTGCACAGTTAAACAGTGTTACTGCGCTAAAAATTAGTCTGTGTGCGCAAATACCGAATGGTATATAAAAATATAGAAAATAATTTAAATAATTAGCTAACAATCATAGAATAGTTTACGGTAATCACCCGTTGGATCAATATACATCTGTGTACGACAATGTACGTTCTAGTAAAAGGGGGATAACTTCCTAGAATAGACAAAGAATATTAAATACTAAAATTCAAATTTACTAGGGAAAGCTACCCTAGTAAATAAAAAGCATGGCAAGAAATCGAATGTGCTGGTCTAGGCACCCATAGCCACATAACTGGCACACCGCACAATTGCTCTTAGATCACATACAAACCACAAAGAGTGGTTTAATAAGTGGTCAATATGGGACGTTCACAGAAGAAGAAGTAGAAATACTAAAATATAACTTAACCTAAAACAATGATTTTTACAAAAATCCGTGTCTGGTCCTACCAACAAAAATGATCACGAACTGCCACTGGTTAAGTTAGTAAATGTAAGAAACAAATATTAACTTTTTTACCATTACATATTAAAGCATAGAAAATACAACCAAAAATATGATTTCAGTTAAAAAAACTAAGAAACAATTACTGACTTTTTATAAAAATTGTTGTGAATAGGCGAGAGCCTGCCCCTGGAAAGGTTGTTGCTCATCTGGTGGAGGAGTACCTTACTTATTTGAGCACAAGACCTGGGTTTGTGGTTGACTCAGGATCTGAGGTTTGTACTTAATTTTTTTATTATTTTGAGTGTTAGTGTAGTTCAGTAGCATTGTTCTGAATTTTAGAACTGATAGACAGAATTTAATAGATCTATCCGAAAAGAACTCAAAATCAAAGAAAACTGGCTAATGCTACAAATAAGAAAGAGAAAATTGAGATATTTTGAACATATAAAAAGACATGAAGGGCTGGAGAAGACCATCATGGAAGGAGGCATACCGGCAAAGAGAAGAAGACGAAAACCACGGAGAAGATGGGATGTAACTGATGGTTTGAACAATGACAGCTGCAGAGGCAGGACATCTGGTCTATGAGAGAGAGAAATTCCGTAGGACTGTTAGGGTGGCAAAGTTTTGCTCAGGACAAGCTATTTGATGATGAGACAGAATTTTAAAATGTGGAATCAATGCGGTAAAAATGTCTGAAGTTTTCTGATTCTGGCATTCAGTTTTTTAAATTAATTTGTTGTTTGATTGTTGCTTGTGTGTTGTTTCTTAGCATTTGTTCTAAATAGCAACTTGTTAGCCATTTTTTTTAGATCTGCATATGAGTTGCACAAAAAAGAATAATTATGTTGTTCCGTTGTTTACAGCGAAATAAAAAATTTGTAGAAGCAGTGTCCTGGGAGTGTTATTATATAGTAGTGAGTGCTGGAAAATGGTGTGATGGGAGTGTTATTATACAGTAGTGAGTGCTGGAAAATGGTGTCCTGGGAGTGTTATTATACAGTAGTGAGTGCTGGAAAATGTACTACAACATTGTACACAAGCAGGAGATATTCCAAAATAAATGTTTAATAATAATTCTGGAAATTTGTTGGCCAAACACGATATAAAATTTAAAATGTTTTTAATGAATAAACTGTGACTCGTTAGAGACCATCTTTAATAGACGAAGATGAAAATGGATTGGATATGTATGTTGCATGACAGTAGGGACATTGGCTTGGACAACTCTCTGATGGACATCGGGTGGGAAAAGAAGGCCTGGATATCTACAGGAGACATGGAGAAAATCTGTGTATATAGATTTGAAAGATTGTGGCTTGACATAGGAAGCAGTTGGTAGAAAGGTAGCAAAATGGAGGTGTACTCTGAGACTGCAGTGTCTCGTTCTAAGTCTGAAGACTGTGGACTGTGCTTTTCTGTTTATTTTACACACATCAGAAAGCTTATCTGATAATCTGTCTGTATAATGAATGCTAACTTCCTATAGTATTTGCATTATTATAAATAAATATTCCTCTCGTACTGTTATATGTATGCATCTGTGAGCATTAAGTGAGCGTTTGTAGCGTAAGCAGTAGTGAGCATGATCACAACCCAAGCATACCTGGTTCAAACTCTGTGGTGGGCAAGTTTGGAACCAAATTAGTTCTCTTGGATTTTTACAAATGGTAAAAATAGACCTCACCGTTTAGAAAGCAATGGCAAACTACTGAATGTATATCTGGTGCCTAGAAGATCAACAACTCGTTTACTGTGGTTGATGGCTAAGTCCTGTAAAGGATATGCCATGATTTTCATTTTCACTGTTATATATTACATAGGGAATGCAAGTAATTTCTCCATACCACTCTGTCCTGGGCATTATTAAATCTCCATGAAATTGAGGCATATATTTCTTGCCTCTCTCGTCAAAGTTCGCTTTAGTGTTTCCCTAGGGCGTCCTCTCTTTCTTTAACCCTTTTCCTCCCACTTCAGTGCCTGCTCTGTTATTCTCTGATCACTGCTTCTCAAGGTATGTAAACATATCTCTATCTTCTCCTTCTTGAAACAGTTGTTACTAGTGGCTGACCAGAATTTCTCTGATTTCATCACTTCTCCTGAATTCGTCCCATGTTATGTTTATATTTGCTTTATTAATTCTATCACATTTACTCTGCAGACGCATAATGAAGAATTTAAAGGATTTGTAAGCAAAGTTGCAACAATTCTGGACAAGAACTTTCCTCAAATGACAGCTCTAATATCAAAGACCTTCATCCCTGCAAGAGGTAATCAAGTTACTTATATTACATAGATATATATTCATCATTGTTGCATGGAGCGGTTGTGAAGCATGGACATTTAACAAGGTGATGGAAAAACATATATGTGCTTATGAATATAAGTGTTATAGAAGAGTCCTCCGTATACCATGAGCAGAGAAGAGAACAAATAGATCTACCCAGAAAAAACTTAAAAGTATTTTGGATATAAAGAAAGACTCGAAAGGTTGGAGGAGATCATTATGGAAGGAGGCATCCTAGCAATTAGGAGAAGAGGAAGACCATGGGTAAGATGGATTCATGATGTCACTGATGATTTTAGCATGCCGGCTGCAGAGGCAGAATATCTGGCCTATGAAAGAGAGAAATTCCAAAGGCCTGTTAGGACGGCAAAGTTCTGCTCAGGACAAGCTATTTGATGATGATGAACAGAGCAGAAACATGGACAATGAACAAGCAGATAGAGAGAAGAATTGAAGCTTGCAAAAAAATGACAGTCTAGATATAATACATTTTTCTACTATCTCTCCATTATTCAGATCCAGACAAAAGAACTGAAAGTACACAGCTTTATAGATCCTTAATTCTGTTCAAGATAGGAAAGTAGACAAATATCCTACCCTTTATTCTCTATGAAGTTTCAAATATAGTCTTCTTGTGTAGCTGTATGTCAGCTCTCCAGACCTTCCAAAAAAACCTGAGGACCTTTTAGTAAGAACTAAAAAAGGGTTTGAAGATGAAGAATTAACTTTATTGCACCGAGTTTTAGATGAAATGTCTACACATAATGCTAGGAGTAACAAGAAGAGACCAGTTTAGAAATAAGGACATCAGGAAAAATGTGGGTACAATATCAGTACTGAACTTCATCAAGAAACAGCAAATTGAAATAAGTAGATTACCAACAGATGGTATGCCTCAAAGAGCAATGCTATGTCAATACAGTAGATACAAAGCAAAAGGTAGTCCATGCAAAAGGTGGATCTAAGATATAAAAGAGGCAGTGAAAACACACAGAAAAGTCTGTTCTAGAAATATCTTCTAATCCTGACGCTGTGAGGCAAAACAGGATTAGATAAAAGAGAGAAAGAAAAATAGTAAACAACATATATAATACATTTTTGATGATGATATTTCAGAAAAAATTGTGACTACAGAAAAAAACTCAAAGGTCTTGCTACTTGAAGGAATTAAGGAACTTATCAGACCTATGACACGGACAATGCTTATTGGTGAGACAATTACATGGTATTCCTTTACAGCTAAAGTACTCACATTCTTCTTCTACTTCTCTCACCTCCCTTTGTGGTATGCGACAGCTCGGATGGCCTCAATCAGATCTGATACCATGCTACAGTATAACTTAAGATGGCGTATTTTAAAGTGGGGATTTTCTGTTAGCAAAATCTTACAGTTACTCGTCTGTACAAATTGGTGTCCTGTTGGATAATTAATATGCATACACTTTGGTTGAAGTGTAAATGTGCCTGTTCTACATTCTATAGAGGCCTAATGGAGGTGCAACGCGGTCACGTTCTTGACGCAAACCACACAGATTTCTACATTTCATAAGGGTCTAATGAGGTGCTACATGCTCATGTTCTTGGTGCAAACCACACATATTTCTACATTTCATAAGGGTCTATGAGGCACTACACGCTCATGTTCCTGGTGCAAACCACACATATTTCTACATTTCATGGGTCTAACGAGGTGTTACATGCTCTCCTTCTCAGTACGAACCACACATATTTCTACATTTCATAAGGGTCTAATGAGGCGCTACACGCTCATGTTCTTGGTGCAAACCACACAGATTTCTACATTTAATAAGGGTCTAACTATGCGCTACACATGTTCTCTGCGCAAACCACACAGATCACAAAGAGTGATTGACTCGGTTGATAAAATTGAATGAAAACTAACACCTCTTCTTGAAGCAAATTTCTTCCAACCAGATCTGTCTTGTGCAAGCTAGCTTAATTAATTCCAGGTCATTCCCACCTCTTCTCTTTCTCTACCTACAGTTCATCTCGTCTCTCTAGGTCTTCCCCTATCCTTCTTGCCTCCCTGATTCCATTTCAGAGCCACATATGGGGGTCTAACTTTCCACATTCTGAATGTATGTCTCAACCGCATCCATTTCCTTTTTTTATTTCCTCTTTGATATTGTTGATGCCTGTGTGTTACGTGATCTCACTATTAGATATTCTTTGATCTCGAGTTCATAGAATTCTCCAGAATCATCTTCTCTCAAAGTCTCTTATGCGACTGTCTATCTTGGTACTTATTTTCCAAGTCCATACAACACATTTGTTTTTATATATTGAATCTAGTCTGTGTCCTGTAAACTGATGATCTTCATATGTTGTCAAATGATCTGAATGTTGTTGCTTCCATTCTGACTCTTGCGTAGGTAGCTTTTCCTACATCCTCATCTATGGTTACAATACACATTCTAGCAAATATCATTCATTTATATTTTATTGTACTATTTTGTATACTTTACTTGATAAAGACCTTTTAGCTAAAATGTTGATTTTATTATTGTACTTTATGACAATGAAACGAAATAAACCATCGACCAAATAACACCGATACTCAGTTGCAAACATGTATCTTTACACGCAAAATGAGCCTTCTACAATAAAATCATTATCCCAAATTTGTGCTATCAGTGTCAAAATTAAACACTTACATGAAATAAAAGAGAAAAAAAAATTACAACAGGGTCGAAATGCCTGAAAAAATAACGGAGTAACAAGGAGAGATAAGATAGGTAGGAATAACATAGCAAATTCATTCATCCTCTCCGTGACGCATGCCTGGAAAATTTTTATGGAGTATCTGAGTTGCCCAAGCGTCAACTATCCCATCTCAATCTTGCTGGTAGAATCCAGAGGAGTGCAAGCATGATGTCTGGTATCAGTTTGGTTGCAGGAGCTGCAGATAGGGCATCAAATGATGCCTGTCCGCCTTAGGGGCTCCTCTCCGGATTTTATGTTTGGGTTTACTCCCATAGCCTTTGTCTCTCCTGAGGCTCCCACAAGGCAGTGTGGCTATTTGTCCATAGCTGGAAGTCTGGTTCTTTGATATCAGGGTAAATCCACTCATATCACAAGTCTGAGGGCCTCCTCAGAGGTTTTTGTCGGGTTTACTCCCCACAGGACAGTTAAAATAATATTTTTTTTTTAAATCAACCTAGGGGAGTCCATCTCCCTAGGTGAGCCATTGCCCCATTAGCCTTTGACCTCACTATCAAAGTTTCCTAATCTACACCGCTGGGAGGTGGGGTTGACTTGCGTGTTCTTAGGGTCATCAGCAGGCTACTAATTTTCACTTTTCGTCCCTCCTAAAAGAGACTAGCCGATCCCAGCCCTGCTGAATGCAGGACCACACTAAGGAAACACCTTGTGACACAGCATATTAAGAATCAATAAACCAAATGGTTCGGTCATGTAACACAATTATATCCTAAAAGTACACCACAGGGAACACAACTATTCAATGTTTTCAAGGCTAAAGGCCTGCCCAGAATGTTGCACAAAGCACAAACTCTGTAGCTCTAGCAATATCCTAGGGATCTCATGAAAAAAAAATAGCACATGTGACTTGGTCCAAAATCAAACATCACTTCACTATAGAGACCCCTACATGATTTTAGTCTTTTTTGCTAATCCTGAATACATTTTTAAATTGTATATCTTCGTTGCAGGATATTTAAATTTTGAAACTTTAAAATATGTTTGGGATCAGTATATCATTGGCCTTGATGTACCAGGATTCAGTGCTGAATGGCTTGCAGTTGTCATAGCAACACTTCTAGGTCTGGAGTATGACAAGCTTAAGGAGTGTCAATCAGTAAGCCAGGATTCTTATTTTTTTATATTGTCTGTTTATATTGTATGACAATACACCAAAAACTTTCAGACACATCAAACGACATGAGTGCCTAGAAAAGATAATTTTGGAGGCAATGGTGCCTGGAAGAAGAATGAGAGGAAGACCTAGAAGACAATGGATGCAAGATGTCATTGACGATCTCAGAATGACTGCTGCTGATGCTGGTCAACTTGCACAGAACAAAGAGTTGTTCATGACTGCTGTCGTGGAAGCCAAGTTCTGGAAGGGATAAGCTACTTGATGATGATGATCATGATGATGATGACACAGACAGCTAAGACTAGTCAAGTGCTGCATGTATTCATCATTGTTGTAAGTTGGAGAAACATGAACAAGCAGTTTGAGAGAAGAATTGAAGCTTGTGAAATGTGAGTAAACAGAAGAGTTAGGGGAGTGTCTTGAAAAGATAAAAAGTTAATTGCATATCCTTTACAGGACTTTGCGAATCAACTCCAGCTTTTAACGCTGTTTGTGATTTTTCTAGACATTATTACGTTCAGTAGTTTGCCATTGCTTTCTGAACTGGTGGTGCCATCGTCCTTTTGTTAAAATCCACGCAAACAATTTGCAACCAAACTGTCCATGAGCGTGATTTGAACTCAGAACGTCGGGTTAATAGACCGAGTCACTAACCCCTAAGCCTCTAATGCCACCATGAAAAGATAAATAAATGGTTAATGGTCATTGAACCAATATCATAGCACATAGTACTCTGGGAAGACCCATAGGGGCTTAGTCTACTCCAGCAGATGTCAAAGGGTATGCATGCTTATGGTTCTGGTGGCTCACTGGTTAAACACACTCCTCTCTCTGCCTCTCAGGCATTCAGTTCTACTTGTACAATGTGTAATTATATAACTCCATAAATCACTGGATAGATTCAGTATCAGTTTTAGTGTCTTCATTCAGCTGATTGCTTGTTAGATATACATGTATTAAGTTAATTTTCTGGTAACCATGTTGTTCCATTTTCCAGGTTTTTAAAAACATATCTGCTCATTTCTACTTTATCTCACCTTGGGAAACAACATATTAAGAAGCATAAACCAAATGGTTTGGTCGTTTAACACATTTACCTCCCAACTGCACACCACAGCAAGCACAACTATTCAGATACAATGTTTTCAAGGACAGAGGCCTGCCCAGAGGGCTGCACAAAGCACAAACTCTGTAGCTATAGCAACAATCCTAGAGATCTCATGAAAAAATGTCACATGTGACTCGGTTCGAATTCAAACCTACAACCTTCAGGGTGACAGACAAATGTCTTAACCACTTCACCATAGAGGCCCATAAATGATTTTAGTCGTTGTAAACAGAAATTGTCATTGATATTTTTTTGAAAATTGTTATTCGTCCGCAGCCGCTAGCCATGGAAACTGTATTGAACAGAGAAAGTCCATTCTTAACAGTGCAACAATTTCAATACCAGGTAAACTTGCAAACTTCTATCTATTGTTGTTGTTTTTCTATTATTCATGTTAAGACTCAATGTTTACAAAATGAAACCTTGTAGGAAGCAATTGTTTTGTAGGTGTTAGTTCTAAAGGTGAAGGATTAGCTTCATTGCACCAGGATTTACCCTGTATGGCTCGGTCCCTCTCCGCAGAAATGATACACCATCTGTTGAGAGTATTGCACAAAACATGAAATCTGTAGCTCTGGCAACACTCCTAGAGATCTCTGAAAAAAATGCACTTGTGAACAGAACGACGCTATCCAGATTCAAATGCATGACCCTCGGAAGACAAGACAAGGACTTAACCCCTTCACCCTTCTGGACTGATATACTGGCTTATGGTATTTTTTTACTATAACGCAAAGCCAGTTTTCTGACTAGTTTAGTATACATTACAAAGTAAATGCCTTTGGAGGTACAAAATTAATACGGAGTAAAAGGGTTAACCATTTATTAGTGTGAGATCATCATCAAATAGCTTGTCCTGAGCAGAACTTTACCACCCCAACAGTCCTACGGAATTTCTCTCTCTCATAGGAAAGATGTCCTGCCTCTGCAGCCGTCATGTTCAAGCCATCAGTTACATCCTGAATCCATCTTCTCCGTGGTCTTCCTCTTCTTCTCTTTGCTGGTATGCCTCCTTCCATGATGGTCTTCTCCAGCACTTCATGTCTTTTTTTTGTCCAAAATATCTCAATTTTCTCTTTCTTATTTGTAGCATCAGCCAGTTTTCTTTGATTTTGAGTTCTTTCTGGATAGATCTATTTGTTCTCTTCTCTGTCCAAGATATACGAAGTGTGAGTTCACTGACTTAATTTACCAACATCTCCATTTTCTGGAACATGGACCGACAAAATAGTCGCCATGTGGCATCCTGTAGGTCAATAATAAAATATCTTTACCATGCTTGATCCATGACCATTCTCTGCAGGTTGTCCACCAAAAAATGTAACATAAAAATAAGATATATAGGGTTAGAATGTGCAATCAAAGCAGGAAACAGAATGATGAAATATACAATCAAAGCAGAAAGCAGAATGTTGGACTTTACCATCAAAGCAAGAAACAAAATGTTGGAGTGTACCATAAGCCAACAGTTAGAATGGTTATTATTCCATTAAGCCAGGAGACAGAATGATGAAATGTAACATGAAAACATGAGATAGAGTGTTGGAATATACCATTAAAACATGAGACAGAAAAGGTTAACTTCTTACAGCTAATCCTCGATGTTAAAGTTTACATTTGATTATACCTTCTGGAGTTTGTCCTGAAGTTTTGTTACATTTATGTCTTGTATTAGGTCAAACGGCACCATTATCGAGACCTGTTTGCGATGCTCACAGCTGACCAGAAATCTGCAATGCCTGTTCTAGATCCTACGCAATGTAAGTGATTATTGTTTATCTTGAATCCTTTCTGTTTTCAATTCATAACATTTTGGATACTGTTTGTTCTTTGTTCTATCAACATTTTGGATACTATTTGTTCTTTGTTATATAAACATTTTGAATACTATTTGTTCTTTGTTCTATCAACATTTTGGATACTGTTTGTTCTTTGTTCTATAAACATTTTGGATACTGTTTGTTCTTTGTTCTATCAACATTTTGAATACTGTTTGTTCTTTGTTCTATCAACATTTTGGATACTGTTTGTTCTTTGTTCTATAAACATTTTGGATACTGTTTGTTCTTTGTTCTATAAACATTTTGGATACTGTTTGTTCTTTGTTCTATAAACATTTTGGATACTATTTGTTCTTTGTTCTATCAACATTTTGGATACTGTTTGTTCTTTGTTCTATAAACATTTTGGATTAAGTGAAACAGCATGGCATGGTTAGATTAAGTTTGATTTATTCACCAACAATGTACAGTGTTTGGGTACAGTCAATTTCCTAATATACAGTCAAAAATGTGTACTTTATGAATTTGAGGAGAAATTCAGAATCATTTCCAGAGATGCTGTGTAAGGGCTCTATAGCTGAAACTATCATCTGACTTATGTTATGTTATGCGATCGATGTCTTGGCACATTGGACATTCCCATTTGTGCTCTGTCCTCCGCTGCAGCAGCCATCCTAATGTCCATTTGCTCACCGTACCCATAAGAAGTTGAGTAGTATAACTTTGCTCTCTACCATGAAGGTGACACTGTCTGGCATGTCCACACTTAAATCCTAATTCTGACTCGTTCCAGTGTCTGAGACTCGCCCATTCACATAAATGAGAGTGTACTGCATTGATGACATCGGCTCTGTCCATACATCTGTCCATCATTTGGCTTCAAGTTGGTTGACTAATCAAAATGTTGTTATTTCAGCGATTCACCCACCTTGGAGACATTGGTACAACGATCAGGTGCCACCTTACACAAAACCCCAGGATAGACGGAAGGCCAGAGAAGAAAGAGAAGCAGAACGAGAGAGGTAAAGTAGATCAAATAAGTAATTTTTGTTCTTTTGCTTCTGCACTCAAGTCATTGGTAATCAAGCAATCAATCAATCAATCAATCATTGGTAATATTGGATCATAGGTACCCAAAGTAGGCAGTACTGCCCCCCACTGGGCGCTGAAGCTTTCGGGAAGAGGGGGGAGCGATAGTGGGAGCAGAAGCATTTGGGGGGCATTCAGGTGATTAAGGGTCGGTGGCTCCTTGTAGATGAAATTAATAATAAATATTTTAAAATAAATTATTTTCGTGATTTTGTGATTGAATAATCTTTTAAAATTAAAATTATCCATTTTAATTCATCTTATGCCCTCTTTACACTTTCAATTTTTTCATCAATTTTCTATTTTAGTTATATAATCATTTGAAAATTGACCATGTATGACAGAAATATATATCAATTTTCTATGTCAAGAGAAAATAGAGCATGTATATATATGTGTGTGTGTGTGTGTGTAAAAGGGGGGCAAACTGTTATAATGGGGGCATTACAAAGTTTATGTTGTGCAAAGTGGGAAAGAAAACTGACCAACAGAGACAAACATCCACGCACAGCTGTTTGGAAGCCTTGATGAACTAACAATCACAACAACATACATCCAGAGAACCGGACTTATTGTGTCGATTACTGTTGTTCAATCGAGAAGAAGAAGAACCACTATTTGGGATCTGTGTGGTTTGCTCCAAGAACGTGAGTACTTTGCGCCCTCACATGAAATAGGATAGACAAGTGGACGTAGCTGAAAAAGAAAAAGAAAAATGGGAAATGGGATGAACATAGAAGAAGATAATGAAATAATAAACTATATTTTTATTTTTCAGGTTTCAACAACAAATTAGAGATGCAGAACGACAAAGAAAGGAAGAAGAAATGAGAGAGAAGAAGTCAGTAGAAGATTTTTTTGATAAATTTTGTGTGTGGGATGTGCTGGGTAGTGGGATGGATTTATAAGTGTTCGCCTATCGACTCAGGCTGAATAGGGTTTTGGTTTCAATCCCACAATAAATGTTGTGTAAGTGTTACTGGGCGGTGAGACAGATTAGGATAATGCGTAAGCGTTTGCCTATCGACTCTGATTCAAGAGGGTTGTGGGTTAAATCCCACACTCGATGTTCTACATATGAGGAAATGAATTGACCCTCCTACCTCCTGCACACTAGGGCTTAAATATGGTGACAGACACTTCATACCCTAAGGTCTGAAAAGGTTACGAAAAGTTTTATTAACTCTTTCCACGCAGTTATTTCCTCAATTTTTAAGCTGTTAATTCAAGGGAGGTAAAAAAAAAAAAAAACACAAAAACCGATCCCAACTGCTCGTCAATAAATAAACATATATATATATATATTCTATACTAAATTGAAGAAAACAGGACAACCTAATAGAATAACAAGGTTGAAAAGTAGTAGAAGTAAAACAGTAGAAGTAAAACTAGAAAGACTTCTTATAAGGGAAGCAACTCTATGGCGCAGTGTGCGGCTAATAGAGTGCAACGGACTTCCGCTGTGGCGCAGTGTGTGTGGCTTAAAACGTGGAAAGAGTTAAGTGTTATTGGGTACCTGCACGGTTGAATAAGAAGTGTGTTTAACCAGTTGGTCATGGAGAAAATCAACATGTATGCCTTTTAATCTCTGCTCGAAAAACCTGAGCACCTATGGGATTGCCTAGTTATAAAGTAAATAACCAGGATTTATTTCCATATTTGGGAACTGTGGGATAGAGCAGGACAGCGGTAGGTGGAACAAGAAATAAGGGGCAGAAGGTGGTGATGGATAGGACACACACTAAGGATACCCCCTGGCAGCATCATGAGACGGGTCCTCTGCGGAACCCCAGGGTAATAGAGGTAATGGAAGACCCAAGAACAACTGGAGGTGGGAGTTGGAGACGGAATACAAGAAAATGGGCAGAGAGTGGAGAGATCTGGAAAAAATGGCCTTGGATAGGAGGGCTTGACTTATTCAGCACACTGAAATGGAAGCACACTTAATGGGGACTGTGGCGCCTTCAAGACAACAATATCTAGTATGACTATGGAGATAACCGCTGCCTCTAGGGCTGTCTTGTAGGTTGCTGAGCAACAAGTCACCCATACGATTGTTGTATCAGACTTGATGAATATGCTTCAAAGGATTGGAGGACAAGGCACGCATAGGAATGCCCAATGTGCCATGATGTTGATCGCATAACATAACACTTCTTCATCTGATGAGTAACTGAAGATTAGACTGTGCGGATGTACTGATGTGCAAATCTATGCACCTATCCCATGGCTATAAGAACTAACTGAATAACTATTTTCTTCCTTTTCATTGATAAAGATCTTTCATTTTTTGGTGTTGTTCGCTTTGCTTCTTGAATATTATTTATTGTATTATTTATAATAATATACTTCAAGACTTACTGCATGGAGCATTGGCTCATAATTAATATCATGTCCTAGAAAATAAAGTGTTTGGTCATGTTAAACGACACAGTGGTTTGGAGAGAACAGTAATGGAAGGTGGGGTTCCTGGGGGTAAAGTTAAGGGAAGACCAAGACGAAGGTGATAGCAGGACATCAAAGAAACATTGAACATGACGTGAGAAGAGACAGGAAAACTTTCTAGAGACCAAGAGTTTTTCAGGCAGACTGTGATGAAAGCGATGTTGGCAAGGGACATGCTACTTGATGAGATTCCTTACTTGCGTTTTAATCTTGTTTTAGTGCTTTCAAATGTATTTTGAGCACAGCTGTTGCTGATTCTAATCCCGGAGAAGAAAGGAGAAGGACTTGTGTGTGAGGCTAGGTACCTCACCACAGGTAATTATAACAGCTACGGAAACGTGCAAGAAAAAAGGACACCCTAGGAATACTCCAGAACGAACTTTACGGATAACAAAATTGGACAAAGACAACATTAAAGAATGCATCACAATAACAATTGACAAAAAAGTATGGAAGATCTATAGAAGTTGAGCTTTGATGGGGATATGACAGCTAATTAATAAGTCAGTCAGATTACTTAGAATGTGATAAAGTGTAAACAATTTTTATAATTTCAACATGGCCTAATTAATATATATAATAATGAAAACAATGGCTAAATATTTCTGTAGCAATAGCCTCACTAATTTTAGCTGCAAGCCACCACTGCTCTTAACTCTTATTTTTGCCTGCTGGTTCCAGTTCACACATCAGTGCATGTCTGCCCATGTGGATCGGGGGCCAGCAAGCAAAGTTAAGAATAATACCACTGTGACCTACAAGGCATGTCATAAGAGGCGACTGAGGTAGGGGCCTATGGAAGCTACCCTAGTAAATAAAAGCATCACATAAATTGAATGTGCTGGCCTACTTGTAGTCGCACAACTTACAGTCGCTCTTAGGCTCAGATCACATATAGACCACACAGAGTGGTTAACAAGTGGTCGATATGGAGTATTTGAAGAAGAAGAAGACTGTATGTCTAGTTATGTTGTTTTGTTTCTTACTTCGGAAGTATCCGATCCACATTATTTATGCTGTCTATTTTCTTACTGTGAAAATGGTAATGCTTTTATAGTTTTGTATTATTAAAAAAATTATTGTATTTTTTCTGTAAAAATTAATAAGGGCTGCTGAAGGAGCCATGATGAAAACAGCTGCAGCAGAATGGGCAAGGGTGGACAAAGAAAGAAATGAACTTGAAGAACAGCTGCAAGAGGTACACATATTTTGGTTTTTTCTTCATAGTTTCTTTTTTGTGTTAATGTTTGAACTTATTGAAAAAATTATTTGTTGCTTATTTGAGTCTATTTTCTCTGTGCTGTGGTTTTTTTTTCTGTGTTAAAAACTGTAGATGCTTAACTCAGTTCTATCACATAGTTAAAAAAACATACAAGTGCAAACATAACAAGATATGGACTTGAACGAAAGGAGAAGCCTCTCCACACATGGGAGGAGAAGTGTGGAGAGACTAAAGAAAGAATACTTATTGATTGATTGATTGATACCATCATCATTGCATGTTCTATGAATAACTATATGTGCTCTGATCTCTTCTTTCTTTCTTTCGTCCTTCTCTGCTTTTTTGCCGCTAGGCGTAGCAGGTTTAACTGATGATCGGTTTCGAGATAGTGCACACTCGGTCGCTTGATATGGTGTGGTATTGTGGAGTTTTAAAATGTCTGTAACTCCATCAACCCATCTTTTCTTGGTCTACCCTTTCCTCTTGATGATTCCATTTTCAGGTTGTACGCTCTTGCAAATCTCTTCTTTACCCAGGACGATCTCAGCGGCAGTGCACAAACTTCATAGCACAAGCGAGGGTCTCGATATAGTTTTGAAGATGGTGAATGGATAAGAGGGATGTTGTTTGGTCTCTTGAGCACTGCCTGGTAGATGAAGACACTAAAATAGATCCAGCGATTTAAGGGGTTTGGTGTTACCCATTGTACAAGAAGAACTGGATGCTTGAGGAGCAGAGTTAGGAGTGTGTTTGACCAGCGAGTCACAGGAGGAACATCATCATGCATACCCTTTGACATATGTTGGGGGAGACTGAGCACCTATGGGTCTGTCCAGAGTGAAATGATGTCGGTTCAGTAACTAATAACCATATTTCTGCCCCATACAACTAGGATTGATAGAATCATCATCATTGCAAAGTAATTGATAATTGATCATCACACTTCAATGAATAGACATGTGTGCTCAGACTCTTTCTTGAACAGGAAGATCTTAGCGACAGTGAACAGACTCTATCAATCAATCAAGTGTCGTGCCAGTTGACATAAACGATCATGTCTCTCCACATCTTTCTGTCTCTGGTATAATCCATCAACTCTGTCACTGAACTATTGTCCAACGATGATTTCAACCCATTCTGCATCTTGTTCCTTTGTCTCCATCTCTCTCCCCCTGTATTTTGCCTGCTGTAACCAAATGTTCTAAACTGCCTCTTCTAATTTTATGTCAGAAAAACCTTGATTGTCTGCTTCTTATTCGATTGATTAGATTTTGATATGAATCTGTCTCCGACAAGATCTCTTCATTGGGTCTTTCAAGCTGTCCATGGAACATTCAACATTCTTCTGAGAAACCACATTTCTGTGGCTTCCGATGTTCTTACCATTTATTTGTTCATTGTCCATGACTCATTGCCATATAAAAGTATTGGCTCTATATAGCATTGGATTACTGACTCTGTAACACTGTAATTTTGTAGATAGGGAAAATTATTGTAACAATTTTGTTGTATTTTTCGAATGAGTTTTGCGTTGTCAGTATACAACATGAGTATATGCAACACTTGATGATTCTAATTTTCGTGAAACATTTATACAATCACTAAAAAATATCACAAACAGTATCGGGTATGCTTTTTAAAAAATATTTTCTCTTTCAATTACAGGAACGTAATAAGAGGTTGGATGCAGAGAGAAGAGCCCAAGAGGAAATCGCACAGCTCCGCAAAGAACTAGATGCTCTCAGAAAACCTGTAAGTGAAAAAAACATAGACTTGTACTTACTTATTCCTCTTTGCTCTTCGGGGAGCAAAGGGCCTTACCAGCTGTACTTCACTTTTTCCGGTTTTATAAATGGTGATAGGTTGAGCATACCCTGCAGTAGACACAGTCGATTGTCACTAGACAAGACTTGATTGGAACCCACAAGGAAATGAAAAAGGGGATGTTCTAAACAGGATCTGAAGATCTAAAGGGTCTAAAGCTGAAGGATTGACTTCATTGCGCCGGGTTTTACCTCATATGGCTTGGTCCCTCTCTGCAGAAATGTCACACCACTTGCCAAGAGTATTTCACAAAGCACAAACTCCGTAGCTCCTGCAAAAACCCTAGGGACCTCTTGAATAAAATGCACTCGTGAACAGAACGTGTAGTCCAGATTCGAACCAATGACCTTCAGAATGCAAATCAAAGGCTTAATCAAAGAATGCTCGACTATCCTGGGTACTTCTTCTTCTATCATCACACTGCTACCAGGTTGTTGCCCAGTGTCGTGGTTTTCTGTTTTTGTCTTGCACTGTTCTGGTGGCTTGTGTGTTATTTTTGCTCTTTCACAGGATTCTGCTATGCCATCTAACCATCTTTCCCATGGTCTTCCTCTTGCCTTCTTTCCCGATGTTCTTTTGTAGAAGACTCTGTATACTGTGGAGTTTGGATGCATTCTGGGTACTAACTTATTATATTCAAACATGTTCTTACTTCAGCATCACATTATCGCAATCAGGAAAGAGGCCGGCCATCTTGCTCTACATAAAATGGGGTAGAGACAAATGGATGCTAGATTTCGGATCCCAAACATTTATTTAAAAAAAAGTAAAGAACTCATGTTCATGCCATGTCACGTCCAAGTGGTGGCATTGAGAACCAGTCCCAGTCCCAAAATTTAAGTAATGAAAGCTTATATGATTGACTGAAAGACACAAAAATGAATAATCGTTTGAGGGCAAATGGAGGAGAGGAAGATGTGAAGTATGAGAAAATGATGAGGAGGATGATGACATTGATGACATTGACGATGACTATGACAATGAAGGTGATGATGATAATGATGATGAGGACAATAACAACAATGATGATAACGATGATGAAGAAGGCCATATCTAAACGATGTTTCTATATCTCCTTAGAAATCTCCAAGTTTTTCAATGTACAGTACATCATCTTCCTACATAAGGTCAGTGATTCTTTCTTCCTATCTCTTTCTCTTATTTCTTTCTGCTCCCAATGGAATATAGGATTGCAGCTTACCATTAACATCTATATTAAAAAAATTCTGCATACTAATGAAATAAGTGAGCATCTTTGGCTTAGAGGTAGTAAGCTCAATCAAAACCCAAAAGTACCTGGTTCAAACTCCACAGCATGCAGTTTGGAAGCAAATTTGTTCCAGTGGATTTTTATGACTTTAAAAATAGACCTCGCTGTTCAGAAAGCGATGACAAACTACTGAACGTATAAGACGTGCCTAGAAAATTGATGACTTGTTTACTGTTGTTGATGGCTACATCATGTAAAGGATATGCCATGATTTTCATTTTCTTACTAATGGAACAAGAGAGTGTCTGTGACTTAGAGATAGTGAGTTTGATCACAAACGAAGCATACATGGTTCAAACTCTGCAGTGGGCACTTTGGAACAAATTTGTTCCCATGGATTTTTATGAACGGTAAAAATAGACCTCACTGTTCAGAAAGCAATGGCAAACTACTGAACGTATAAGTGGTGACTAAAAAATCGTTTACTGGGGTTGATGGTGAAGGATATGTTCTGTAAAGGATATGTCATGATTTTCATTTTCAATGGAACATAGTTTGGAAATTGTTTTTAACAATGTGCCAGTTTTAAACATTTCTGTTTCTGTAGCAATGCCATTTTGATAGATTTGGTTTAGTAGCCATAACTACAAGCGCATACTAGGGCCCGTTTTATAAATCTCTTCCTGACCTGACGCTGTGAGGCATACAGGATTCGAGAAAGAAGAAGAAGAAAACTACAAATAAGAATGAGAAAATTAAAGTATTTTGGACAGATAAAGAGACACAAAGGGCTTGAAAAGACCATCATGGAAGGAGGCATCCCGGCAAAGAGGGGAAGAGGAAAACTATGTAGAAGATGGATTCAGGATGTAACTGATATTTTTTAGCATGACCGCTGCAGAAGCAGGACATCTGGCCTATGGGAGGTAGAAATTCTGAAGGACTGTTAACCCTTTCGCTGCTACATACTTTCTAAAGGCTGAGCTAAAAATAGCTACCCTTTGTTTCTAGGTCACAAACGTGAATGTACACTTATAGCAGTGACAGTAGCAATGTATATCGTGTTAACACATCTTTAGCCCACAGAGGAGAGATAAAAACAGATGTGTTATTGTGTCTTTAGAAGTGAATGGGAAAAACGTATATATACGTTTTTAGCAGTTAAAGGGTTGAGATGGCAAAGTTCTGCTCAAGACAAGCTTTTTGATGATGATAAGCCATAATTTAACCCCTTCATCCTTATGAGTAGATATTGGTTATTGGTTACTAAACTGACGTCGTTGCACTCCGGGCAGACCCATAGGTGCATAGTCTCCCCCAACAGATATCAAAGAGTATGCATACTGATGGTTCCTGTGGCTCACTGATTAAACACACCTCTCACTCTGCCTCTCAGGCATCCAGTTTGACTTGAACAACGGGTAACTCCAAACTGCTTAAATAGCTTGATCGATTCAACATCAATTTTAGTGTCCTCATCCAACAGAGAGTCGCAAAGAGACCGAAGAATATCCCCTTATCCATCTTCAACTCCCCAACAATCGGTGCTGTTGATGCAAGCCTGTTCGCTCTCTCATTACCGTAAACACCCGCATGCCCAGGACAGTATATCCACGTAAGCCGCTGGAGGTTAGAAACTTCTATATACGACATCCACTCATACCGAAACCTGCCTTTCTGGATCTTGTGAAGCATCGACTGAGAGTCAGATACAATAACTGCCCCAGTAAATGAAGTCCCAGAAATCCAATGGAGGGCAGCAGTAATGGCCTCAACCTCCATCCTCATACTAGAAGTAGTTGTCCTGTATGCCCCACTTCGCTCTGCAACAACCCTACCATGCGTATTAGCCAAGAAACCCCAGCCGGATTTCTCACCACATTGAACCGACCCATCGGTATATTCAACAACATCATCATCCCTTGCATTATCTTCTATCAGCTGCTTAACTGCGAGATCAGCCTTCATGTTGCCCCTATCTCTACATTCTCTTCCAAGAGTAATGATAACGTTGAGATAGTTGGTCATGCTACCATCTGTTGGGATCCATTCTTCCCTTTTGGTAGTTTTGCAACCGTAGTCACCTGGCCAATTGTTCTCTCAGCCTGGGCCATCCTGTCTCAGATATACTGGCTAGCAGCATTTATTTTAATGGACGCAAAGTCAGTATACTGGCTAATTCAGCATAGATTGCAAAATAAATGCGTCCCAATGTGAAAAAAAATACAGAGTGAAATGGTTAATCTCCGATGATGTGGAGGAATATTGTCCAATAAAATACACATGTGCACAGATGGGTTAGCGATGCAATTTTTTGAACAGAAAACCCAACTTTATAGTATTGGAGGAGGAACGGAACCCTTTTTCCTACCTAGAGGTATGTTGGGGAATACAGTGTTAAGACTGTATTTTTATTGATCGTCTGTACACGATTGGTGATGGGATCAAGACAAAGCAGGCCGTCTTTACCTCCCAGTGATTTTCTGGTAATCAATTGAGGCTGGGTCACCCTGAGAGCTGTTATGGTTGGAAAAATATTCCCCTGCCACTGTGGAATTGAACCTGAACTACAAGCCTACGAAGCCAGTTCACAAACAACTACTGTACTGCGATTCTCACATTATAATATTATAGTACCACCTAAATTTGCTTCTTTGTCCACAGCCGAGCTTTAATTCCACCACCGCCCACACCTGCATCAGAGTTTTCAAGAATGGCACCTATTCTTGAATCGCCTCCCCACACACCTGCACCGACACTGAACCCACAAGCTCAGGCTGAAGAGGTCATACTGGATTTTATAACCAAGATACGCAAGAGCATGGAAACCAGTCAGTTATCTTTATTTTTGTATTTCTCTTTTTCTTTCATCTTGACTAAAGACAGATGTTTTTTGTCAGTGGTTATTTTACCAGGTGACACATTTCTGGATAAAAACAAACTCTTTCCAATCTAGATAATATTTAGTCAATATTTGGATGATGTCTCATTTTTAGACTTTGAACCCAACACATCAACCACAACACACTCCAGAGTGCCAGCTGTGTGCACATCATCATGAAACCATTCACACCATCTCTTCAGGTGCCAAGAACTAGATAGCTGTCAGGAAGATCCTCCTTCCTCCGAGGTCAGACAAATGGAACACATTATACGGAACAAAAGAACAATTTACAAACACACGCAGATACCACTACACAGCATTGGGTTTTAGGGCAAGAGCTCAAGTGCTGCTGGAACATTGAAGAAGAATAAGTATGATGTCTCACAGCTATTTTATTGTTCTCGTTTGCGCATGGCCATTAAGTCATCCTTATGTGTCGATTTCTCCCTGCCAATAATGACTGTCACATTCCATTTCTACGGACATCTTTGTTTTGAAGTTTTGTTCTCTAGACAGTTGCAGTTCCCTGCTGACCAGATCTGTCTTTACGGGTTTGTCTGGAGTTGTCCTACTCTAAGCGTCTTCAGCCTTCTGTTTCCAGGCTCACCCACAAAGGCTTTTGTGCAGGGTGTGCTCCCTGGATACTATAGTTTCATCTCCATATACTTGGGAAAAGTGTCATAGAAGTAGAAGACAAGACTAAAAAGGATTTCTTCCTCAAGGAAGAGAGAAAATGACTACTATTTGTACCATATCTGGGGGATGGGTTAGTTGCAACCAGAGCATGTGCCACTCACCGGTGGGTTCCGCACTGTCACCTTATGGGGGCCCCATCCTGCTCCCTGCCCTTTGATCTGGCTTTTCTCCTTCAGTCTGCTCGGCTTGGTTCAGTATCCCTAGGTGAGATAGAAACTTGTTAGCTTTGGATGTCACGGTCAAAGTTTCTCTGTCTACACCACTGGTAGATTGGGTTGGCTTGTGTGTTCTGTGGGTCATCGACAGGTTACTAATTTTGACTTTTCCCTCTTCTTATGAGAGACTAGCTGACACCAACTCTGCTGGTTGCAGTGTCAGGCACAGAACACACTTTATAAAACGTCATGTACACAAGATGTGATTGACAAACTGCAAATGGATACATCCGATTCTGTGGGCACCTTACATACAACAGAATGGTTTTTAGAAAGACTGTCAGAGAATCAAAGTTTCATATTGGGCATGCTACTCACTGATAATGTGGTTTTCAGTGTTCTTCTTTAAGACATATGTGCAATTCTGGTATTGCGTAACAAATTTGGTTATAAAAATATCTAAATCCCAAACTTGAACAAGATGTTTGTAGTGGTCTCAGAACATGAAATCAGACTTTCTTGTTGTTTCAGTTGCAAACGGAGACGGTTTAGAGGCCGATAATCTTGATGTGGAGACTGGTAAATTTATTCATAGCAATGTTCAGGATATCAAGAGAGCGCAGGTTCGTATATCTTCATCGTTTTTGTTTGTATCACTGCATTGTTTCCTTCTGTATGTATCATATCATCACTGCATATTATCATCATCAAGACTACAGTGTATCGTCATAAATATCATCTACATATGTTCACTAGACGCTCGAGTGGTTACCGGGGCCCAAATTAGGAGTGTAAATAATAGAATCACTGTTACCTCCATGCATGTCGCAAGAGACGATTAATGAGATTGACTGTGGTACTAGCTACCCCACAACATAAAAAACACTAGATAGCTATAGAAACTACAATCAGGAAAAATTTAAAGCTTGCCACCCGAGGAAGAAGGACGGACTCCACAAGAGGGGACTGAGGAAGTGACCCGATGATATTCGAAAGGCAATGCAAAAAATGGGAAGAGAGTGGAGAGATCTGGAAAAGATGGCCTTGGATGAGAGGGCTTGGAAGGCCTTGGTTGCAGACCTATGCTTCCCTAGGGCCGAAATGTGAAGAAAAAGATATTCACTAGACAGGTGTGCAAGTTATACACTAGACAGGTGTGCAAGTTATTCATTCGACATATGTAAAAGTTATTCATTAGACAGGTATGCAAGTTATTCATTAGAAAGGTGTGCAAGTTATTCATTAGACAGGTGTGCAAGTTATACACTAGACAGGTGTGAAAGATTCACTAGACAGGTGAAAACATGATATATGCTGTTGTTTATGCATATTTTAATTTATTTCCATTTAGATGGAAGTCTTTGGGAAAAGATTGCGACCTGGAGAATTTGAGAGAATGGATGGCCCCAGACAGAAGACAACAAGTAATCAGATGATGGCTTTGATACAAAAGTGGAGAGAGGACAGACGAGCAAGAGAGTTGTATCAGGAAACGTAACTGCATATACTGTTGTACAACTGTACTATACTGGTAACAAAAGAAAAATAGTGAACCAAACAAAGAACTGATGTCGCCACACGCTGAGAGATATAATGAGGAGGAGATCAGAGCACTTATGGACTAATTGGTTTGATGTGCAGTGATGATGATCGGATAACTAAACTTAAATAAGCAAGTGCACGTTTAGTAAAACTTTTGCTAGAAACAATCACGAGGTAATATCTTTTCCCTTTTATAATATTTACCTGAGGTACACTAGGTTAAATTTTCACCTGAAATATGCCAGGTAAAATATTATAATATGTACGCATTATACTACATATAATGTTCACCTTAGGTATAGTACTAAAAATATTTACCTGAGGTACACTATCCTCTTTTCAATGAAGAGAAAATAGAAAATGTGAACAGTCTTGAATATCTTGGCTCAAAACTAACAACAGATGGAAATGAAGGAAATTAAAAGAAGAACAAACATGATCTTACACAAAATTAAACAACTAAAAACAATATGGAATGAAACTGATGAGAAAACAAAGTTCAGGACATTAAGAGCACACATATGCCCATGTGGAAGCGTATGGGTGTGTAGCATGGACATTTAACTAGGCAGTAGAAAAGTATTTATGTGCTTTTGAATATAATTGTTATAGAAGAGTCCTCTATATATCATGGACAGAGAAGTAAACAAATAGATCTAACCAGAAAAAACTCAAAATCAAACAAAAACTGGCTGATGCTATAAAAAAAACCCAGAAAATTGAAGTATTTTGGACTAATAAAGAGACATGAAGGGTTAGAGAAGACAATTATGGAAGGAGGCATCCCGGCAAAGAAGAGAAGAGGAAGACCAAGGAGAAGATGGATTCAGGATGTCACTGATACTTTGAGCATGACGGCTGCAGCGGCGGGACATCTCACCTATGAGAGAGAGAAATTCCAAAGGACTGTTAGGGTAGCAGTTCTGCTCAGGACAAGCTACATGATGATGATCGTGATATAATATTTGACTTTGCCCATGGTCTTGCATCATAAAATAATGAAAAATGTATATAATGTTTGACTCTGTCCATGTTTTTGTATAATAAAATAATGAAGGAATTATATAATATTTGACTTTTCTATGAATTATTCTTGATCAAATAATACTAAAAAGTATGGAGTCTTAACTCATTCCACGCATCGCCAAAACTGTGTGACAGCGTATTCCTTTGAACGTCAATCGCTGTACACAGCACCATGCGAGGTGTTTGGTGTATACAAGTCTTTCTAGTTTTACTTCTTGATATAGGGGGGAGATTACAGTAAAACTATGTAAACTAGCGAAACACGTAATAACAAAGTATTGTAGTTTTAAATTAAAACAAAAACAATGACAATACACAGCAAAGTTTTGACCAAAAGGTCTTTGTCAAGCAAACAATACAACAGGAGTGACGAATTTCACAGCACACTACATATAGATTAAGACAGAGATATTCCAACAGCATAGTAATTGGAAAAAGTTTTTTGTAAACTACAGTACTTTGTTATTACGAGTTTCGCCAGTTTACATAGTATTACTGCAGTCTCTCACTATATCGATATTATTCGCCATTTTACTGCAACTTTTCGTTGTGATGTATTAGGTAAGATTTAGTAGTTATATTTGTTGTGTACGTATATTTCCCGTTACTATGCCCGTTGGAATATCTCTGTCGTAATCTATATGTAGTGTGCTGTGAAATTTGTCATTCCTGTTGTATTGTTTGCTTGATAAACGTCTTTTGATCGAAATGTTGCTGTGTATTGTCATTGTTTTTGTTTTTTGTAAAGCTACAGTACTTTGTTATTGCGTGTTTCGCTAGTTTTACTTCTACAATTTTTACTTCTACAACTTTTGATCCTTGTTATTCTAATAGGTTGTCCAGTTTTCTTCAAATTAGTATATAATAAGATATAAATGTATAAGTAATAAATTGACGAGTAGTTATGATTTTTTATTTAATTGCCCTTTGTTGCCTCCCTTGAATTAATTTTGTACAACCAGAGCCAACTATAAACTTATGGGCCTGCGGACTCAGGTAAAAATTATGGGAAATCAGACCACAACCACACCATGTGTTCTCGCATTCCAGTATTGTTGCATATAGACGACTTCATTTTAAAATCGACAACAAAATGATAAATCGAAGTTAGTTATATTATGCAACAAGTTACATTTAACAATAAGGGATATCAATATTATGAATATTTTTCACCAATAAATAACAATAGACTCACAGAATTGAGTAAAATTTCAAAAAAGCGTGCAGTTTTCTATCAAACATATATATTTTCCAGCCCCCAACTTAAACTAGTTCAGGGATTTTCCTGTCAGTTGTCAGGCCCAGTTAGAGTTGGCTGTGGTACAACTGAGGAAATAAGTGTGTACAGAAAGAGTTAAGAATCCCCATATGATCCATAAATAAACAGTGAACAAGTATGTATTAGAAGCTTCCGAATAAAAAATAAAATAAGCAATCATATGATTTGAACCACAAACTTTTTTACTTAATAATACTGTAATGCAAGTGTTATACAACGTGAGTGGTCTGATGTCCGGGAAATTTACACTTTAGCTGAACGGCTTTAAGATTATAGGTTGCTGTCGTAGTCACCTATAACATACGGGTGGCAGGTTCAGGTAAAAATTCTAGGAAATAAGACCACAGACGTTGCGTGACCTCGCATTACTGTATTGCTGTATAAAGACTAATTCATTTTCAAAACAACACAACATGTTACATCAAGGTTATATTATGTGACAAGTTCAGTTTAACAATAACGAATATCAGTATTATTAATATTTTTCATCGGGGGACTGCCTAGAGTAGTTGATAGTAGCTCGACCTGCTAGCTGTGAGACGCCTCATAGCTCGGGTTCGAACCTACTGTCCGGCATTTGTTCGAGTCCCCTGGTCTCACTCAGGATGATAACGTGAGTACCTCTGAAGTCGGAGAAAATCTGCCTGTATGGCGAGGAATACTAATTACGAGTACATTGAGCACACGGCTGCCAGTGTAAAGTAATTGTAAAAAATTGGTAAACGGATTTTACCAAAAATCAGTTTCAGAGATGAAACTTCGTCTGAGTTGAAAGCGACGAAAAAAAAAAAAAAAAAAATATTTTTCATCAATAAATTTCCATGGACAGTGTTCTATCAAAAACGTATACAAATACAGTGTTCTATCAAACGTATACAAATACCAGCCCCCATTAAACAGGAATTTTCGATTTCCCATCTGAGCTAGCCGGCCTTATGTTGTCAGGAGCCATGGTTGTTGTGTACGAAGTCATCTTCGGCGATCGATCAGAAGATCTAGTATGACCACTGACCTCAATGAAGAAAAGGAAGCACAACTATAGAATATGAGATGAATAACTATGGTACAATTGTGTTATAATTTGTGAGAGAAATAATAGAACAAATAAATGAAATGTCTAATATACTGAGAAAATGTCACATTTAAAATTATTTTTTTTGTATCCAGAAGCACTTGAGCTTTCAGCTCTTCGGCTCGGTGTCATGGACATCGTAGCCCTTTGGTTTGGTGCCACGACCACCATAAATCTGGAGAAACTGTGGCTTTTCTGCCAGCCGGGGACTTGAACCACACTCACAGGGGGCTTGTTACCCGTCGTAAACGTGCTCGAGCACGCTGGACAGGCAGGCTTAAAGGTCACATAAAGAAGTATCAATAGATCAAGTGCCATGCCTGTTGGCGTAGGCGATCATGTATCTCCACCTCTCGCTCTCTCTATCTCTCTCTCTCTCCCCTTGATGCAGTTAATCAGTTCTGACGTCGATATTTTGTCGAACCATGATGTCAGACTACACAACATCCTCTCCCTCTGCCTTCTCCAACCCCTCATTTCCTGTGTTTTACCCTTTAAGGTCAATGTTCTAAACTTCTCTCTTCTCTTTGTGTGCCAGAGGAACTTTGTTTGCCTGATTTTTTTTTCTGCCGTGTGTTGCGTGGCTCGCAAGGAGAGCAAAGAATAGTAACACTACAACCTACAAGGCATGTCGTAATAGGTGACTGTGGTAGGTGCCTAGGGAAGCTACCCTAGTAAATGAAAATGGTTGCAGAAATCGGATGTGCTGGTCTACTTGTAGGCTAATAACTGGCACAACGTACAATTGCTCTTAGGCTCAGAACACATACAAATCACAAAGAAGGGCTTAACAAGTGGTCGCTATGGAATGTTTGAAGAAGAAAAATGATTCTTTTTCTTGTGATAAGTCTTCTTTGTGTCTCTTTTAAAAGGTCCTCATTTGTTTACTTAGTTGTCCACTGACTTTTCAGCATTCTTCTGTAAAACCACATCTCTGTGGTTTCCAGCGATCTTATTGATTCTTTGCTCATTGTTCATAATTCGCTGCCATACATAAATATTGGTTCAATATAGCACTGGAGTGCTATCTTCCGCAGTGCCATTGGTTGTGAATTCACGCATAGTGTGTTTTTCAAAGCTGCTTTCGCTTGAGCTTGAAAGTATAGGAAATGTTGATTTTGATAAATACCTCACTTGAAACCTACCGGGGGATAACTCTTATCGATTGCATCTTGTCTCCCATGGCAACATAACACGTTACATTTGCACAGACGGACGGAGGTGTATTGACAAGATCAAGAAGATAAGAAAGCGAATACTAAACTGCTAAACCTGAAAGTGGATTGACAGACATTGCTACAGTGTTACATACAAACAATTCTGTTACACGGGAGAGAATAATTCGTATAAAACACTTAATAGCACAGCACTAAACGGGCATAGTACAGCAGTTTCCACCAACATTCCAAAGCGTAAGTGGCTAAACAAGCAACAAGAATAAGAATAAAGACTAGAAGTTCACGTGAAGTTATATAAATATGTTTTAAAGTAACAATTTTCGGGCCATGGCCATTGAGTCATTTGTATGTGTCGATTCCTCCCCGCCAATAATGGCTGACACATTCCGTTTCTGATGACATCTTTTTTTTTTTTTTTTGAGGTTGTTCTCTAGACAGTTGCAGTCCCATGCTGACGAGATCTGTCTTCCCGGATTTGTCTGAATTCGTCCTACTCTAGGTGACTTCAGCCTTCTGTTGCTGGGCTCACCAACTCAGGCCTTTATGCAGGGTGTGCTCCCTGGACACTAGTTTAATCTCATTTACTTAAGGGAAAGTGTCATAGAAGTAGAAGACAAGACAAGAAAAGGATGTCCTCCTCAAGGGAGAGAGAGTACAAGTGCTATTTGTCCCATAGCTGAGGGATGGGTTAGTTGCAGCCAGAGCATTTACCACTCGCCGGTGGGTTTTGCGCTGTCATCTTATGAGGCCCCATCCTGCTCCCCGCCTTTTGGTCTGGCCTTCAACTTCAGTCAGTTCGGCTTGTTAGACCTGCCGGGAGTTAAACTTCCGCCGACATAGCCTGTAAGATCGTAAAGGCACACAAAACCCTCCAACCACGATAGGTAGGCTAATATGGAGGGTAAATATGTTCAAAATGGCATTGGCAATGGTATTAAGACGTATTCAAAATCACATGGGGCGATAGAAGACGAGGCAAGAATCAAATTAACAATCACATAATATTTTGATCTCCATCATAGAGTGTAGCCGCAAAGTGGATTCCCAATTAAACCAATCTACTTCAACCGCTAGATTGCATGAGAGCAGGGATTAAATATTGGAGTGGCCAAAAAAGTACAGCACAAAGGTATATGAGTATGCTTATCAATCAACTACGAACTGATACGGTCAGTCGCTGGACGCTGATGGAGATATTGCAAAGGAAATCCTAGCACATATGAACATGTCCAGAATAAAATGAAGATATACTAAACTGAAATTGGAAACCTACCAGTGCCAAGAGGAATTGCTACATCCTTTTCTGTATGCATCGAACTTGATAAAGAATGCAGGCAACACAACCCACTTGTTGTGGAGGCAGAGGTTCAGGCATTAATTTCTGAGAACGCATCTGAGCATGATGTAATCATTTATACGGATGGTTCGGTGATTCGACATGTGCGGAGCTCATGGGCTTTCACTGCTCAGGTCGGAGGTGATGTTGTGAAGGAAGACAGTGGTGGTTTTGCCGTGACTACGAGCAGTCTCACTATGGAAATCATGGCGGTTACCAAAGCGATGATTTGGCTAGAATCACAGACTTTTATCCATGCATGTTTTCTCAGTGACTCAATGAGTATGCTCAGGAAGATTGAAACAGGATGGGCTAGGAGACATTGGATAGAATCGCTGGGGAGGTCTAAGTTGACAAAGATCAGTTTTATTTTTTTGCCAGGGCATGCAGGTGTAAGGGGAATGAACGTGCGGATAGGCTTGCAGGTATGGATGCTGTCCAAAGCGGACGAGCAATGGACCAGGCTGATATTATAAATTCCTTAAGGAAGAGAGGGCGTGTACATGATTCACGTAATAGCGGTGAATCCACAACACTAACCAGACTGCAAGAACTCAAAGTTAAGTGTGGTGTAGCTCGACAAGAACGCTATGCTGGCAGACAAAGAAGAATTGTAAACCAACAAAGAACCGGTGTCGTTAGTCGCCACACCTGATGGACATACTGAGGAGAGATCGGAGCACTTATGGACTAATTTGTTCGACGTGCAGTGATGGTGATCCGACGACTAAACTAAACTAAACCTGCAATGAAATTAAAGCTGTTTGATGGACATATCTTTATTCAAAATCATTATTCCTGATACCTCTCCCCATCCACATTCTTGTCAGGACTATTGTCAATCTTTCAATATCTCGGTCTTCAACTCGTATCTAGCAAGGCTGATTATTTACGTAACATGATCTGGTAGTGGTTTGACTTCATCCATATTTTCTGTATCCTAAAAATGTTCTTGTTTACGTTCTCTAGATTTCTATATTTCAAAATAGCATGAAACCGATTTATTATTTTTATAATATCTGCACTTATATTTTTTATAGATAAAATATTTGATCAGTCATAAATTTTAACTGTCGCAACATTGAAATTCTCTTTTACCCGGACATGAATTTGATCATGTTTACAAACCGTGAAATTGTTCCCCGGTTTTTGTGTTTGTCAGACATTGCTAAAGTTTTATTTCAGCTTTTAAGTCCCGCATATTGTATGCGTCCTACGATCCTTATCTGAACCACTACCTACTCGATAAATATAGTAGGTCGTGTCTGAACTCCTTGTGGAGGCTTAGTTTTGATCAGTTTATTTTTTTAGCGTCAACACAACAGGGAGATGCTGGTGTAAGTCAGTTTCTGTAACTTCTATAGTTACAGTAGTGTCATACGTTTTTTAGGGACCCTTATAGCCGCGGGTCATCAATATCTAATAGTTTGTCCTGAGCAGAACTTTGCCACCATAGCAGTCCTTCGGAATTCCCTCTCTCTCATAGGCCAGATGCCCAGCTTCTGCAGTCATCATGTTAAAACCATCAGTTACATCCCGAATCCATCTTCTTGGGGGTCTTCTTCTTCTCCTCTTTGCCAAGATGCCTCCTTCCCTGATGGCATTCTCCAGCCTTTGGTGTCTTTTTATATTTCAAAATACTTCAATTTTTTCGTTCTTATTTGTAATATCAGTCAGTTTTCTTTAATTGTGAGTTCTTTCTGGATAGATCTATTTATTCTTCCAGTAGCAGTGTGACAAGAAAAGAAAGAAAAAAGAGATAGCATTATGATTCTTTTATCTAGTAATCTGGGGGCGGGGAAGGGTGGGATCAATTGAGTCTCTCTGGCGTGGAGATTAGCTGCTCGTCATTCGCTCTAAAGATCTCACTCGGTTCGCTCCCTCGTGAAGCCATCATGATATTATTCCAGAGATATCTGATCTCTAGGTGAGATCAAGTTCGTAGTCCTATCGGAGACGGACGATAAAACGTAGGTCCCTTGTTCAAGTTGAGCAGGTAAGAAAAACTTGGCAGTTCAAAATCGAAAAGAGCAGGCTGGATAGCCGCTGCCCAGGCAAAATTCATTAGAAAGATAAAAAAATGAACTTCCTACAAAATATTTTCAACATCTTCTAAATTGCACAGGAGAACCTCACAGGTGCTATGGAATTCGTGCACTGCAGCTGAGATCTTCATGTGTAAGAAGGAGATCGGAGTACACATGGTTACTCACCGAAGTGCAATTATGATGGCCCTACAATCAATCAATTAATCAATAAATCAATTAAAAAATCAAACCTAGGAAGAATAGCATTGATTGATTGATAGGACTATCATTATTGTACTTCGGTGAGTAACCATGTATACTCCGATCCAGTGGCGGCTCGTGGTCATTTTTCTTGGTGGGGTGAGGCACACATTTTCGGAAATACTTTGGTTTTTTTAGTATTTACATGTACTATTATTTGTCTATTCTGGGAAGTTATTCCCCTTTCGATTTTTGGTGGGGCCGGGCCCCACTGGCCATTAATGACGAGTCGCCCCTGCTCGATTTCTTTCTTACACAGGAAACACAGGAAGATCTCAGCGTCAGAACTCCGTAGCAGCGGTGAGGGTCACCGAAGAAGAATAGTATATCTAGGCCAATCAAATTTTACTTCACCTGCAAATCTAGTTTAATTAATTTCCCCGCTGCCCACAACTCTCCTTTGTGGATCGTCTTCTACAACGTGAGAGTTCAAACAGACTGAGTTGTCATATATTCATACTTCTACATGATGAAGCAACTCACCTTTGACCGAGCCTCATTAGAATACTACCGCGACTTCGTCTATTGTCTGTGTAGTCTTATTCTGTAGCCCAAAGTGTCATACATGTCTCACGATTCTCATCTATTATTCATTTGGTCTGAAAAAAATATGAATCCATCCTTTACTGCACAACAAGACGGGTGATTGATTGCTTTTTAGCAAAGGATTGTGATAATCGTGTCTCAGTCGGAGTGTCATCAGGAAAGTAAAAATTACGTTTGTTATTCCTTTCGTTTGCTTGAAATAGTCTATCTATATTCTTCTTCTTCTTCGAACGCTCCATATTGACCACGTGTTAAACCAATCTTTGTGATTTGTATGTGATCTGAGTCTAAGAGTGATTGTGTGTTGTGCCAGTTATGCGCATACAAGTAGGCCAGCACATCCGTTAATTGATTAATTGTAAATTGATTAATTGATTGATAAATCAAGCGATTTAAGCAGTTTGGAGTTACCCGTTGTTCAAGTCGAACTGGATGCCTGAGAGGCAAAGTGAGAGGTGTGTTTAATCAGCGAGCTACAGGAACCATCAGTATGCATACTCTTCGATATCTGTTGGGGAGACTGAGCACCTATGGGTCTGCCCGGAGTGCAATGACGTCAGTTTAGTAACCAATAACCAGCACATTCGATTTCCGCGACGCTTTTTTTTTACTAGGGTAGTTTCCCTAGTTCCCTACCTTAGACACCTCTTATGACATGCTCTGTATGTCGCAGTGCTACTATTCTTTGCTTCCATTGTGGGCCCCGACAACACACGAGCGTCCGATGTGTGATGAAGATGATACTCAAATAAACAATGAACGCCAGTCATAGGTCGACAAGTGTCACTCTTGACAATCGTGAAAAGACGTAAACGTGCGTGGTTCGTGCATGTGATGAGACATGGCTCACTCTCCAAGATTATCCTACAGGAAACAGTCGAGGGTAGCAGAAGGATAGGAGGGCAGAGAAAATCTTGGTTTGACAACATCAAGAGTTGGTCAGGACAGAGTTTCTCCACACTTGCTCGAAGAGTTGAAGACAGAGACTCATGGCTCGCATTTTGTGCTGCTGTCTCAATAGTGACACACCTACGACCCTAACGGGTTATAGGCTTTATTAATATTATTATTATTATTATAGATAAAGATAAAATGGAAGAAGAAATAACATCTGTATATATTTATATAACCATACTATACATACCATATTCTGTGAACTTTCGGAGAAGAGGCACCAGGGCAGACCACTGCTCAGATATAAAGATGTCTGTAAGGCCTAATTGAAGAACTTTTCTATAGGTCACAGCACATGGGAAAAACTAGCTGATGACAGAGTTGTGTGGAAAGGATATTGAGCAAGGGCATAGTCTTTTGAAAAGAGGCTTATGTATGAACTGAAAGACAAGAGAGAAAGCGAAAACTCAGAGGTTGTCACAGTAAAACACTTGCCAATTGACCATCTGTAAAGAAAGCCAATTGATCATCTGTAAATAAATTTCGATATAGGGGAAGACTGCAGCAAAACTATGACAAATGGCGAAACACGTAATAACAAAGTACTGTAGTTTTACAAAATACAAAAACAATGAATATACACAGCAACGTTTCGACCAAAAGGCCTTTATCAAGCAATCGATATAACAGGAGTGACGAATTTCTAAGCACAGCAATGTATATAAGTTATATATTTATTTGATTTTTTATTGTTTCTCTTCTTTTCCCACTTCTGGTTTTTCTGCATTTATTTCGTTATTCGTTTTCTGTCACAGATTTTCCTTTTCTGCCCATTAGAAATCATCTCTGTCGTAATTTGTATTTACTGTGCTGTGAAATTCGTCACTCCTGTTATATCGTTTGCTTGATAAAGGCCTTTTGGTCAAAACGTTCTGTGTATTGTTTTTGTGTTTTGTAAAACTACAATACTTTGTTATTACGTGTTTCGCCATCTGTAAAGACGAAATAGTCCATATATATTATATATACAATGCAAGGCATATCAAGGACAATACATGTCTTGAAAGAAACTCTGCATTCAAAACCTGCTCACAATTTCAAACCAGTCAGTTTGTTATGAATCATAGTATTGACAATTTTAGGGATTATTTGTTCTTGCGCAAGCGAATCGACAGACCTGTGTATGCTAGCCGTGCAGAACAAACATCGGGTTAACGTAATAATCTATTTGTGGTTGAGCTTTATAATAGAATATGTATTCATGCGCAATTCAGTACAAAGTTCAAGAAATTCATTAGAGAGAACACACAATGCAGGATAAAATCGGAGTGTGTACTTTCGTTCATTCTCACGATCATTTCCGGTGCTACAGATTTCGTGCACTGCCGTTGAGTTCTACAGGGTGTTTGTAAAGTCTCACAACACGTCATATGTATAACAAACGTGAAAAACAAAGTACATGACGTCATAAAAAATGTGTTCCAGAGTCAATTGTGGTGCAATATGCAGTGAAGGACTTTTGTTTGCTGGTGTAATTCTTTTCACTCAAACCATAATGGTGTTTTCAACTGAAGAAAGAATATTTGACAATATGAAGAAACGTGTATAAATATATCTTGAAACCCGTGATAGATATTTCCAACATCTGTTATAATGTGATCATTTGTTCTTTCTAGTTTACCAAGAACAACAGTAGACCATAGCTGCTATTGTAACTAATTTCACTACTTTGTTTTAGAACATTTTTTGATGACATCATGTATTCATTTTTCAAGTTGACCTACATAGTGTTGTAGGAATTTACATAAAGAGTATGTAAGAAAGAGATTGGGGCATACAGGGTTGTTCACAGAAGTGCAACGATGAAGGTCCTGTCAGTGACGGCTCGTCATTAAGGGCCAGTGGGGTCGGGCCCCACCAGAAATCATGTATAACTTATGTGTAAATACAAATATATAACTTAACACAAAACAAGGATTTTTTCCGAAAGTTTTTGTCCGGCCCCACTATCAAATATGATCACGAGCCGCCACTGGGTCCTATCAATCAATAAATCAATCAATCAATGACGTACTGTCAGGGCACAGCATCACAGATTATATTGAACCTCTCAAGTATCCGTCACACTTTTACCCTGACGCCATATCGTCTGCTTCATTCAGATGGTGTTCACCTGTAGCAAACATCGTTAAAGTGCACCCTGTACTTATCACCTGGTCTGAATCTCGAGAGAATAAGAAGTTTTAAGATTGATTGATTGATTAATCGATTACACATCATTGCACGTTGGTGAGTAACCATTTGTGCTCCGTTCTCTTTCTTACACAGGAAGATCTCAGCTGCAGTGCACGAACTCCGTGGCACCGGTGAGGGTCCCAGATGTAATTTAAAAGATAGTGAAGATATTTTTGTACGAATTTTATTTTAATTCTTTTCTAATGAATTTTTAAGAACCAAATGGGAAGCACCGGAGTCAATAAAAATGATCAATAAATAAACGTTTGTATTTGGTCGTCCATTTGGTTTTTTTAATTTGTCACTCCTGTTGTTCGTTTGCTTGATAAAGGCCTTTGGTCGAAACGTTGCTGTATTTTGTCATTGTTTTTGTAATTTGTAAAACTACAGTACTATGTGATTACGTGTTTTGTCAATAAATAGAGAGTGAACAAGTAATACTGGCGCCCAGAAAAAGCAAATTACCAAACACAAGATTCGAACCACAAACTCTTATTTCTTACGGTACCCATTGCATAGTGCTACATACGAGCGTTTTAACCCTTTTACACCGCAATGTTTTTTGCTTTCCGAACGCATTTATATTGCAATGTGTACTGACGTATACAGCTATTACACTGGCTTGACGTCTTATTAAAAAGTACTGCTAGCCAGTGTATCGGTTCAGAAGGGTGAAAGAGTTAAAGAACACAACCAGTTAGATCTGAAGAAAAAATTTAACTTCACTAAGTCTGAATCCCACGACTTTTCTATCTTCTGTAGTGACGCAACTTTAAGGGAAAGCGAGTGTCAAGAAACATGGAGAAAAAAAAACATGGACTAAAAGAAACATCAAGATAAGAATACAATAAGCAAGGGGAAATTTTATTGCACTGAGTAAGATATGGAAGTCAAAAGAGATCAAAACAAACACAAAGCTGAGAATCTTTCAATCAAATGTGAAGTCAGTGCTGTTCTATGGCTCGAAACATGGAAGACAACAAAAGAAACCACCAGAAAACAGCAGACCTTCATAAATGGATGTTCACGTAGAATAGAGGAACTGAGATGGTATGATAAGATTACAAACAAGACAAGGAACTCAGAGATGGAACTGAGCAGATACCAGTGGAGAAAGAGCTACGGAAGAGACACTGGTGATAGATAGGACATATATTGGGAAGACCGACCGGAAGCATTGCAAGACAGGCACTGTTTTGGAATCCGCAGGAAAAGCGAAGTAGGGGAAGACCTAGACAGACATGGAGAAGACAGCTGGAGGCTGATATTAAAAGGATAGGTAAAACAGGGAAAGAATTGGAAGGTATGGCAAAAGAGAGGAAGAGCTGGAAGAAGTTTATTGAAGACCTATGCTCCGTTGGGAGTTGAAAGAGAGGAAGAGCTGGAAGAAGTTTATTGAAGACCCCTATGCTCCGTTGGGAGTTGAAAGAGAGGAAGAGCTGGAAGAAGTTTATTGAAGACCCCTATGCTCCGTTGGGAGTTGAAAGGTGAAGAAGAAGAAACATGAGAAAAAAACATGGACTAGAAGAAACAAGGAACAAACAAACATGGTCTTGAAGAAACTTGATTATTCACCGAAGTGCAATGATGATGGTCCTATCAATCAATAATTAATCAATCAATCAATCGATACCAATATTTGTTTCACGGAATCCTAGTATGTTTACTGTGAATTGTTTCAATTCTATCTTAATGTTTTCTATTTGTCTGTTTCGTGTTAGAAAGTAGATGACAAAATTTTGAAGACAAACTGGGCCCCGTTGTTCTAGCTGTCTCCTTGGAGACAGATCAACTATTGATCAATAGCTCGTTCTCATGAACTCATCGTTATCAATGTCAAAAAAAAGGTCACAGTAATCTTGTTCATTTTTATGTGTTATATAGGCTGATGTTCGCTAACACGTGGCCTCAACAACCGTTCCTGTTGTTGTTTATTAGTTAGGATTGTTGACTTTCCTCCGCGTCACAACACGTTGTCTAATATATTCTCTTTTTATCGTTTTCTATTTCATTTCTTATCAGATGTTCAAACTATCAACATGCCATTCTTTTTTCTGTTACACCCCCACCACTCTTACTACTCAGGTTAAGTGCCCTCTTCCTAGAAAGTGGAGACTACTCTTTCTATCTGTCGGATTATCTTACTTTGTGCCCTGATTTCCATCATATTTCTTCCTCTTCTTCTTTCTGTTTCAATGTTTAACATTTTTTATGTTAAACCGTAACTTTATATTGTTCAAGAATAACCTTCCTCTTTGTTGTGGTCTCTGTGGCGTAGAAGTCTGGTGCTTGCCTCTCATTACAAAGGTACTCGGTTCGCTCCGTCGTGGAGTATTCAATATATTTTTCTAGTGATCCCTGATCTCAGTGTAGGTGAGATCGAGTTCCTAGTTCTATCGGAGACGATCGATAAACCGTAGATCCTGTGTTCAATTTGAGCAGTAAAAAAACCTGTGGCAGTTCAAAATCGAGAAGAACAGCCTGGAAAACCGCTGCCAGTTCAAAATTCATTAGAAAAGATTAAAATTTTAAATCCCAATAAAATATCTTCACCATCTTTGAAATTATATCGGGGCCCTCGCTGGTGCTACGGAGTTCGTGCACTGTTGCTGAGATCTTCCTATTCAAGAAAGAGATCGGAGCATATATGTAACTCACCGAAGTGCAATGATGATGGTCATATCAATCAATCTTCTTTGTTACTTATCTGATGTCCACAGTGGTCAGTATGCTAGCCAATCAATGGCCACAATGCTTATGTAATCCATTAAGCCAATAGAAATCGCTCTAGTGTAAGGCTAGCCATGTTAACCATGACGCATGTACATTCCATTTGTTCAGTAAATTTGTCCCATCCTGTAAGCTAGCTATCCATTCATTTCATCAACATCAAATAGCTTGTCCTGAGCGTAACTTTACCACATTAACAGTCTTTCGAAATTTCTCTCATAGGCCAGATAGGCCTCTGCAGCCGGCATGCTCAAATTATCGGTCACATTTCGAAACGATTTTGTCCGTTGTCTTTTTCTTCTCCTCTTTGCCAGGATGTCACCTTCAATAATGGTCTTCTTCGATGAGGGTCAAAAGAAAATAATAGAAGTTACCGTCAGGCACAGATAATCCACAGACAGGCTATAGCTCCAGGGCTAGAGCCTGGCTGTGGATAATCTGAGCTGACCAAGACCCAATTTTGTCTTCAAATGATGTTATTGAAACCGGCTGAATCACTCCGGTCTGGCTGAGCGATCAATAATCGAAAAGAGAAGGTAAAACCGGTTTCAAAACATTCCGCGCTAAATACGAATGTGTTGGGTTGAAAAGGTCAGATAATGAAGTATTGCTGTGAACCGAATCACAACGTAAGACACATACATTTTATTACTACGAAGAATCGCCCGAGTGGTTACCAAGGCCCAAATTTGAGGCGTGAAAAGAATAGAAACACTGTTACATGCCACGCATGTCGTAAGAGGTGACTAATGAGGTTTGGATGAAATCGGATGCACGTGTCCTAAACGTGTAGAAGTCTATGCGTTTAGGGGCCTACCAAATCAACATATACATGTTCTTGGCAAAGATCAAACATATCACAAAGAGTGATTAAAATTGGTTGTAAAGAACGAACGCAAAGAAGAAGAGACTACGAAGAATAATAAGACTAACAGTAAAGCAAGTCAGGCTATTACGAAGTTCAACAACATCTACAACATCAACAACATCTACAACAGCTACAACATCTACAACATCTGCAACATCTACAACATCTACAACATCTGCAAGAATATCGAGCATGACTATGGAGATCACCGCTACCTCCAGGGTTATCTCATGGGTGGCTGAGCAAAAAGTAACCCATACGATTATCATTTCAGATTCGATGAATATGCTTCAAATGATTTCATCTGGTAGTCTGCGCGGTTGAATGGGTGGACAGCATTTAGAGATCACATCTCAAGAAAATGACTTGAATGTACACACCTGGACATGCTGGAGTTTAAGGTAACGAGCGTGCTGACTTTTTTGCAAACAGTGTCCCAGCTCTAGTGGGCAGAAGTGTGGACAGAGCCGATGTCATCAATGCGGTACGCTCTCATTTATGCGATATGGGCGTCTCAGACACTGGAACGAGTTCCAGAATTAGAAGTTAAGTTTGGACATGTCAGACAGTGTCGTCTTCGTGGTAGAGAGAAATAGGTATACTAATTAACTTCTCATGGGTACGGTGAGCAAATGGACTTTGTATGGCTTCTGCAGCGGAGGATAGATCACGCACGGGAATGCCCAATTGGCCATGATGTCGATCACATAACGTAACATTACGAAGTTATTTTCTCGTTACTTCTATCGGTGTAGCACATGATGATGACGACAATGACAAACTTACAAGGTAGCGAGTTACACCTTTTCGTATGCACGCAACTGCAATCTAATGTCGTCAAAAGTGAAGAAATAAAACAGATTCGGAAAAAAGAAAATATAAGCATAAGTAAAGTACACACGACCTACATTTTAATTTGTCAGTGACTTCAGTCTGGCTTAAAGTTTACACGCTACCGAATCAGGATCGAAGATTCTGACACAGACAAGAAAGTCCATTCGCAGGACTACGAGATCAAATAGCAAGCAACCGTTATTGTCGCTAGACTCCAGATTCTATGTGTACACTAAAAACATTGCATGATGTATAGGATAAGTGATAGTTGTACATACGTCATTATGTGAGTATAAAAGTTATGTTCTATGCGCATATTGCCAGTTTGTTTTTTTAAAAGCAGATTGAAGGAATACGGATAGCGACTTGTGATTAAATTTCTAAAAAAGTGGAAACTAAATTAATTTATATTCTTGTGGGATCTGTGGCTAAGTGATTAAGCCCTTTGACTTGCGAGTCGAAGGTCGTGGAATCGAATCCGGACCGCGCCGTTCTGTTCACGAGTGCAGTTTTTCCAGAGACCCTAGGATTATTGCTGGAGCTACGGAGTTCGTGCTTTGTGCAATACTCTCTGGAGGTTGCGTGCCATTTATGCGGAGAGGGACCGAGCCATATGGGGTAAAAACCTGGTGCAATGAAGTCAATCCTTCGGCTTTAAAACCCGTTAAACTGTCTTACATTGATTGATTGATTGATTGATTGATTGATATGACTATCTTCATTGCACGTCGGTGAGTAACCATGTGTGCTCCGATCTCTTTCTTACACAGGAAGATCTCAGCTGCAGTGCACGAGCTCCGTAACATCAGCGAGGATCCCCGATGTAATTTTGAAGATGGTGAAGATATATTTGTAGGAATTTTGATTTTATTCTATTCTAATGAATTGTGCCCGGACAGCGGCTTTCCAGCCTGATCTCGATTTTGAACTGCCAAAAGTTCTTTTACGTGCTCATATTGAGCACGGGACCTACGTTTTATCGCCCGTCTCCGCCAGGACTAGGAACTCGATTTCATCTACACACTGAGATCATGGATCTCTGTAAAAATATCCATATGGTTCCACTAGAGAGCGCACCTGGTACCTTTGGCACAACAGACGAGCACAAAACCTCTACGCCACAGACACACCCGTATTGGTTATTGTATGCTGTATTACATCATCATCATCATCATTAATCCTCTCCGCTCCTCGTGGAGCATAGGGCCTCAACAGTTGTTCGCCACTCTTCTCGGTCTCTGGCTGTTCTTTTATGTTCTCCCAGGTCAATTGAGCACTCTTCAGCTCCTCAGTAAGACCTCGTCTCCAAGTCTGCTTAGGGCGTCCTCTTTTCATTTTCCCTGCGGTTCCACTCGAGCACCTGTCTACATAAATATATTACATACATAAATATATTTCATCATATTAATATGCACATATTAACAAGGAAATGTTCCCATGGATTTTTACAAACGGTAAAAATAGACCTCCCGGTTCAGAAAGCAATGTCACACTACTGAACGTATAAGTGGTGTCCAGAAAATCGACGATTCGTTTACTGTTGTTGATGGCTGCCACGGTTTTCATTTTCACCCTTATGCATAGCTTGCGCAAACGAAATCAAGAATAGGCTTTATTTTCGTTGAAATCTTCAGAAATCTACAAATATATATGCATACCTTTTCTTCGCTATAGTATTGAATTGAATTGTATTGTATTGTATTGTATTGTATTGTATTGTATTGTAATGTATTGTATTGTATTGTATTGTATTGTATTGTATTGTATTGTATTGTATTGTATTGTATTGTATTGTATTGTATTGTATTGTATTGTATTGTATAGTATTGTATTGTATTGTATTGTATTGTATTTATTGAATTGTATTGTATTGTATTGTATTGTATTGTATTGTATTGTATTGTATAGTATTGTATTGTATTGTATTGTATTGTATTGTATTGTATTGTATTGTATTGTATTGTATTGTATTGAATTGTATTGTATTGTATTGTATAGTATTGTATTGTATTGTATTTATTGAATTGTATTGTATTGTATTGTATTGTATTGTATTGTATTGTATTGTATTGTATTGTATTGTATTGTATTGTATTGTATTTATTGAATTGTATTGTATTGTATTGTATTGTATTGTATTGTATTGTATTGTATTGTTGTATTGATTTATTGTATTGTATTGTATGTGTATTGTATTGTATTGTATTGTATTGTATTGTATTGTATTTGATTGTATTGTATTGTATTGTAATTGTATTGTATTGTATTGTATTGTATTTATTAGAATTGTATTGTATTGTATATTGTAATTGTATTGTATTGTATATTGATGTATTATGTATTAGTATTGTATTGTATTGTATTGTATTGTATTGTATTTATTGAATTGTATTGTATTGTATTGTATTGTATTGTATTGTATTGTATTGTATTGTATTATGTTGTATTGTATTGTATTGTATTGTATTGTATTGTATTGTAATGTATTGTATTGTATTGTATTGTATTGTATTGTATTGTATTGTATTGTATTGTATTGTATTGTATTGTATTGTATAGTATTGTATTGTATTGTATTGTATTGTATTTATTGAATTGTATTGTATTGTATTGAATTGTATTTATTGTATTGTATTGTATTGTACTGAATTCACCTACTGCCTTTATAAATGACATTGATCCTGCAGGCAATTTCCTCATGCGGTCTATTCTGGGCAACTCGTTCAAACTTTTCTATGGAATTGAGTTCGATATTCCTCAACTCTCTACGTAAAATTTGTTTCAGTGTTTATTTCGTTAATCATTTGTCACCCACATCAATGTCTGAATTGTTATTATTTGATTTGATCTTCTTAGAGTATGTTCAAGATATTCTCATCTTCTCTTTCTTATAACAGTTGATACTAGTAGTTAACCAGTCATTTTTCTGATCTCCTCACTTCTCCTGAATTTGTCCTATTTTAAACCTTTCATTCCGTGTTGTGTTCTCCTCTGGGCACATCTATGTTAAGATATATACTGAATTAGCCAGTATACAAGCTTTGCGGCATCTTAAAAAATACAGCAAACCTGTATATCGGTTCGGAAAGGTGAAGGGGTTAATGTTCATTATTTTTTGGAGACTTTTACTTTTAAATGTTTTCAACTTACTTTCTATATCTTTAGTTTGGGGTCGTGGGTGAAACCAATTGAACAAAGCAGCGTAAGGGTTAGTGAGCTAATGTGTAATGATCCACGATTCGCTTCCATATGTTGCCACATGAAATATGCCTGTTCTCATAATTTGTTCTTTTGTTTCATTGCTTGCGTCGTGCCATAGTTTCTCCTTACTTGCTACCTTCTGTAGTGCCATGGCTAGTCTTTTTTTTAACTTCTTTTGTATTATCTCCATTGTTGATTTACTGAAAATGCTGGTCAAAACCCTCATACAGAGAAAATCTGCAGTAGACTGGAAAACAAACACTGAATATGATTATGGAGACCCCTTCAAAGAACTAAGCAGAACAGACCAGGTCATTATATTTTGACTACGCACCGGACACTGCAGACTCAACAAACACTTACATAGACTAAAAAACTAGGAATAAGTCAAACAGCTCTCTGCCAGTGTCAGCAGGCGAAACAGACACCGGATCATATCCTGCAAGACTTTCCTCTTCCGGGTGAGCTGAGAAGCAGCATGTGACCACACGCAGTCGACCTGAAAACTAAGCTTTGGGAAACCTGACAGACCTGAAGCTGACCGTCCAGTGTGCGGTCCACAGTAAATTAAGCGCCTGACCCGAAATCGCTCAAGAATAAGAAATACTTTTTTTACGATGAGTTAATTAAATTGTCCTACTTTGTTTTCTATTTTGTGATTCTCTTTATTTGCAAGTTTTATTTGATTCTCAAATTCTTCAAATTTAAATAGCAGCACATTCATCTTCTGCTATAACTTTGCTGAGAATTTGTGTTTTCTCTTTGTTTTAGTCTTTATTTTTATTGTTCTTCTTTTCTTTAATACTGTATTGCATCACATCAGAAGGATATGAAGAGATTTCTAGAACGGGCTTTAGTATGCTCTTCATAAATAGTGTCCTTCATTGCCTCTGTTATTTCTGAGGTCCACATTTTGCGTGGACAATATTTTGCTTTGTATCCACTGTATCGGAGTAGCATGCTCTTTGAGGCGAACTGCCTGTTGGTAATCTGCTTATGTGGCCGAATAATTTAATTTGTTCTTTCTTCGTGAAGTTCAGTATTGATGTTGTGCCCACTTTTTTTTCCAGATGTCTTCATTTCTAAACCAGTTTCTTCTTGATATTCCAGTATTCTGCGTAGACACTTCATCTCTGTCGTGACTAATTTCTTCTATCATTTGATGTCAGCATCCAGGTTTGGCACTGATAGCATAATGGTGGAAGAAAGATTGTGTTGAACAATGCTCTTTTAGTGTTCATGGTGACATGTTTGCATTTCAAAATTAGCGCCATTGGTTCTATGATTTTATTTGCTTTATTGCACCTATGTTTGATTTCGTTTGTTATTCCTCCATTTGCTGAAAAAAAATGCTCATTAGCTGTCTTTTTTTATAACTTCTTGATACTACAACTATTGCCAACATAACTGTAGCTCTCAGTTTTCTAACAAATAAATATATCTTCCACAGATATCATGATATCCGGGCTACAGCATCGGCAGACGTCAGCAACATCCGCAGCGTGTTTTATTTAATGAAACGCAACACAACACCTGAGTGATACAACAGCAGTGACGAATATTAAAAACTAGGATCAATCATTGTTACAACGAAACAAAACAATGACTGACACTTTTGCAATGAATTTGTCAATAATTAACTTTAATTACTGAACAAAAGAGGTTAGAAACAACGTTACTGAACTAAGTACGTTCTCGTAGGGGCTTTCTACGTATTTCTTCTGATGATACTTATATTTCGCACTTCGTACCTTTTTAAAGAAATTGACTCTTTACAACTTTGAGTTTGAATGATGTCTACGAGCAGAGTCAGCATAGCTGGTCTATTTGTAGCACCGGCAGTGTCTGCATATCTGGTGTATTTGTAGTACCAGATATGTGTGAATTAGTGAAAACAGGCAACAGATTTATGTGAATTAATGAAAACAGGTAACAGATTTGTGTGAATTAGTAAAAACAGGTAACAGATTTGTGTGAATTAGTGAAATTAGGCAACAGATTTGTGTGAATTAGTGAAAACAGGCAACAGATGTGTGTGAATTAGTGAAAACAGGCAACATATTTGTATGAATTATTTGAAACAGGTTACCAATCTGTAAATTTACTAAATTGAAATTGTAAAATATATTTATGAATTATTTGAAGCAGGCAACTGATCTATGATTCTACAATAGAGTTAAAACTGCAAAATATTTCTATAAATTAATTTTAGAACTGTGACGTACATTTCTGAATGAAGAACCGATAACAATAAGAATGCCCAATGGTAAATTTTGATCTAATTTGACAAGGGGAAAAAATCATGGTGAAGTGTGCGGCATATGGCCAAACGGGACAAGGAAAATAATCACTATGAAGTGTGCGTCATATGGCCAAACGGGACAAGGAAAATAATCACTATGAAGTGTGCGTCATATGGCCAAACGGGAAAGACAACATGGCACACGCTGCGAAACTTGGTAGTTAATGTGTTAGTAAAATAAAACTGGCAAAGATACATATCTGATGCCGAATCGCTTTCTGCGAAAGTAATTAACATATATTATTTCACATTCTTTTAGATTGTGAAACGGACACTAATTTATATATACAAAAAACTACGTATCATTCATCTAATTATATTTAAAAGTAAAGTAATTATTTCTTACTTTGTATGTACGCCCGTGGAGTGAAAAATGAACAACAATTAATTCGGCCGTCACACGTTTTTCAATCTGGTAATCGATATGTCAACTTGATACTGGACTGTTCTTATATTATAAATAGATAATAGAATGATAAGAAACGTTGTGATTCAGGGCAGAACAAACTACGTGACGAAAAACATATAGTCTCCTGAGACAAAGAAGCCAATGATGATGAGAGTAAGACATATTACTTTGAAGTAATGAAAGAGTTGACATATTACCTTGAGGCAAGGAAAGAGTTGGCATATTACCTTGGAGTAATGAAAGAGTTGACATACTAATACCTCTTCAGGAATTATCTTTCCATAATGGTGTCTCTGTCGTCAACGAGGGTTCGATATTGAGATTGGAGACATTCAACACCAAATGTGACATATTTTTTCAGAGGTCCCTGCGAGGACGGATAATACATGTGTATAATCATCGTGCTACGCTATCTATTCTCTAATCATGTTTTGCTTTTCTTCGTCAGGTCGAAAAAAGAGACATCTGGAGCGAGCGCCCATGTGTGCTTTGTACAAGGTGGAATTTAGCGCATAGGATATTTCGTTTATTCATCATTTACATAATCGTATTCTGGGTCTGCTGCCGCTGTATTGAAATGCTAGTGTTCTTTGTGAGAGACTGTCGTGTGGTAACCTTGATAAGTGTTACAGGAACTACACAGAATAAGAACCTATTGATCTGCCTGGAGAGCTTTAACATCTGTTGAATAAACAATTAATCTTGAAGTGAGTGTGCTGTGTAATTATGCTATGAATTCAGAAGTTAGCATGTAACAACAGTTATTCAATTGCTAATAAAAACAGAATTGGGAGACTATGAGTAATTCGGTTACCATAAAAAGCTAAGAACTTTTAGGAGACTTTCTGTACATGCGGAACTTTTCGAAATAGTGGATATTTGAGAATGAAACTGGGAACTGATAGCGTGATTTGTCGTGTTGTGGAGGTTAACAATTTTATTAGTGTAACTCACACTTTAAAAGATCAAAACGGTCGACGAATCAGCGATGTGCAATCAGTTGATGACCTTTTAGAGGCGTTACCTTCATTAAACGAACCAGTCATAGAAGCCGTTCCATACGAAACTGACTACTACAACAAATGGGCAAGAGTTTCCCGAAATGATATGGCTAGTCGAGCTTCTCTTCGACCAGTGACTGTGACAGTAAAAAGTTGGACATTGCTACATTCAATACCAACAAATCCACAGTCTAATACCGATATGCCGACAAGTCCTTTGAGGAAGATTTCCAATAGAAGTTCTCGGAGTCCTTCCATTGCATCATGTAAATCCTTAGATAGTATAATTGATCACTACAACAAGCTATTTCCACCAGAATCTGAAAATGTGGAAACAAAAACCATCAAAGTTGATAAACACAGAGACAAGTCTTATTATAAAAGTGATAGGAAAGGTCAGATAAACTGTGAGGTGGACATCATCGAGCCTGTTAGTAACGAAACCGCTTTACTAGATGACATTCCTGCGAGTGATTCAAACTGTACAAGTTGTCAAGACGCCAAGTCTACATCAATAACTTTATCCCCCAAGAGATCTGTTTCTTTGGAATATAGTTTAAGGATAGATAAATCTTCGAGAAAACATTCTTTGCAAGTACCTCTATCTACTGGTCAAGTATGCATGCAGTGGCCATTAGAGTTACCACCCCCTGATATATGTCACAAGTCCATGCAATTTCCTTCTTGTGTTCTGAGAAGATCAAGTGGTTCAAGAAGTCCTAGGTTTAAATCTCCTGACCCATTTTTTTGGGGACCAGGATACACATAACAATCAAGGTCAGAACAGAGGTTCTGTAACAAAGCTAGAATATTTTAAAGCGATTCAGCATTCAGTGTCATCTTTAGCTGCGTCTCAGAAGAACTTCAAATGCAATTCGGAACGAAGTTCTGATCTTAGTGGTCATCATGATTACAATAATACATTAAAGTTGGAATTCGTTCCTTTGAGACGTTCTAGTACTTTGAGCAACGTTTCCGTCAGCATCGATGACGTGTCAGATTGTGTATCCACTTTTGATGACGAGAATAGCAAGTTCCCACAACTGAGAACTGGTTCCTCTCTGAGCACGCCAAGAAGTACTTGCAACGAACAATCTCCAACGCACAACAGAAGAAACATGAATTTAGGCGTAGCTAGTACATCGCATCCTTTCAACAGCCCAGAAAGAAAGCTTTCAGAGAGCAGGAGTTCTCATTTGGAACCAGATTCCGGAATAAAAAGAGGATCAGAATTTCCCATACGGATCAAAGAGACAAATCGAAGGTCCCATCGTAGAAGTAGATCAAGAACAATGAAACTTAATCAGATTCCCAGACCACATGTTCAAGAAGAAAGACAAAAGTCTCCAAGGTGCAGACGGTTAACGAAGATGCAGACTGGTCCACCGATGGTTGAATTTCTTGACTTCAAAGACTTGAAAGTAATTTTTGAGAAAGCAGCAAATGTACAAAAACAGTCGTGTAAGAATACTGTTGATATATCAGGGATGGTAATATCAGCAGGGATAGAATCCTGATACTTGTAGGATATAACATTAAATGTGTGTCATTTATGTGCATTGTCTTATTTCTTTGTTAGTTCGCGACAGTGACAGATACATGGTGTTCAAGATAAAAGCAGCCCCGTCAGGAGAGCCAATTTTGCATAAGTTTACAAAAATGAGAAGGTTCAATTATGACGTAGTATGGGTCAAGCTGGTTAGATGGCAATAGATAAAGATGGTTAGATGGCATATCAGAATCCTGTCAAATAGCAAAAATAATAATCACCAAAGCCACCAGAACAGCGCAAGACAAAAACAGAAAACCACGACACTGGGTAACAACCCGGTAGCAGTATGACGACAAAAGAAGAAGATAGGTCAAGCAAGCGAGTCTTTTTGTGATAGTGTTTAATTATGGTGGGGGAAGGGGCGGTGAACAATGTGACGAAGGACGAGCTGGTTAGAACCGGTTTAAATAGTAAATAGACAAAACGCAATGCGTACCTGTCAACTTTTGATTTTTCAATGGGGCTGCTTTTATCTTGGACACCCTGTTGAAAAAAAGAGAGCTCAAATAAGAGAGATAGCAAGAAAATGATATCAACAGAAAGAGAGATAACAAGAAAACGAGATAGAAAGAAAGAGAGAGAGGTTGAGAGAGCAAGAAAGAAAGAGAAAAAATATTGTTAAATACCGATTTAAGAATAGATACAGAAGAACCAAAAAGTAGTTACAACATCAGTACTGAATGTTATAGGGAAGCAACAAATGAAATGATTCGGTCACATAAGCAGATTACCAATAGATAGTTAGTCTCAAAAGGCAATGCTACTTAGATACAGTGGATAAAAGTCAAAAGTCGTCCACACAAGATGAACCACAGAAATAACAGAGGCAGTGTAAGAATCGCGCACAAAAACTCGTTTAAGGAATCCCTTTTTATCCTGACGCTGTGAGGCAAATCAGGATTACAGAAAGAAGTTATTGGTTATTATTAAACTGTTATCACAGCACTACGCGCAATCCCATAGGTGCTCAGTCTCCCCTAACAGATGTCAAAGGGTATGTGGTTTCTGTCGCTCACTGGTTAAACACACTCCTCCCTCTACCCCTCAAGCGCATAGTCTCCCCTAACAGCTGTCGAAGGGTATGTATACTGATGGTTCCTGTGGCTCACTTGTTAAAAACACTCCACTCTCTGTGCCCCTCTACTTGTCATCATTATTATCAAATAGCTTGTCCAACGATAGACGAAGAAAGAAGAAAAATAGCTTGTCCAACGATAGACGAAGAAAGAAGAAAAATAGCTTGTGCTGAGTAGAACTTTGCCACCCCAACAGTCCTTCAGAATTTATCTCCCTCTCTCGTAGGCTAGATGTCCCGTCCCTGCAGCCGTCATGTTCAAACCATCAGTTACATCCTGAATCCATCTTCTCCGTGGTCTTCCTCTTCTTCTCTTTGTCGGTATGCCTCCTTCCCTGATGGTCCTCTCCAGCCCTTCATGTCTTTTTATATGTCCAAAATACCCCAATCTTCTCTTGCTTATTTGTAGCATTAGTCAGTTGTCTTTGATTTTGAGTACTTTCTGGATAGATCTATTTGTTTTCTTCTCTGTCCAAGATATACAAACACTTTACTTGTACAACGTATAATTCTAATCTCCTTAAATTGTTGGAATAATTCAATGTGAATTTTAGTGTTAGAGAATGAAGAATTTTTCATAACCTAGCACCAACACACCACTTGCATGTGCAACAGTCTAGAATGATTGAGTGAGATGATAAGATTGACACAGTGGTCTCATTTCTAACATAAACAAGAGAGTAGGCACCAATGTGTCGGTTCGATTCTCAGCAGCAAGCAATTTCTTAGTTCTGGTAGCTAGACAGTCAGTCAGACGGAATCAATGCATTGATTGATTGACTGACTTATAGGACTATTGTTATTGGTTTGGTAAGTAATCATGTGTGTTTCGATATCTTTTTACACAAAAGATCTTAGCGACAGTGCACGTTCTCCGTAGTACCAATGAGAGTCCTCGATGTAATTTTTGAAGATGGTGAAAGTATTTGTAAGGATTTTAATTTTAATATTTTAAATAAATTTTACCAGGTCAGAGGTTGTACATTTTATTTTTATTGATTTTTTTCAACTGTCAAGGGTTCTTTAAGAATGAGAAAATTAAAGTATTTTGGACATATAAAGAGACACGAAGGGCTGGAAAAGACCATCATGAAAGGAGGCATCCCAGCAAAGAAAAGAAGAGGAAGACCACGGAGAAGATGGATTCATGATGTAACTGATGATTTGAGTATGACCTATGCAGAGGCAGGACTATGAGAGCGAGAAATTTTGAAGGACGGTTAAGGTGACAAAGTTCTACTCAGGACAAGCTATTTGATGATGAAGGGTTCTTTAAAGTGTTCAACTTAAACAAGTGACTTACGTTTTATCATCCGTCTCCAATAGGACTAGAAACTTGATATCACTCACATTGAGACCATGGATCGCTAGAAAAATATCCTGATCGGTCCATGCGGGGAACGAACTGAGTACCCTTGCAGCGAGAGGCTAACACCATTCCCCCACGTCCCAGAGACTCTCAGAACAATATATGTCCTACACAACTGTACATAATTCAACAAGAACAGCCTAGAGTGGCAACTGTGTGCACATCATCATGAAACCGTTCACTACCACCACTTCTTCAGGTACCAAACACCAGATGATGTCAGTAAGATCCTTTTACCCGCAAGGCCAGATAAGTGGAACCTAATGTACGAAACAAAAGAATTTCTTCTTCTTCCAAAGTTTCATATCGACCACTTCTTAAACCACGCTTTGTGATTTGTATGTGATCTTAGCCTAAGAGCAATTGTACGCTGTGCCAGTTAGACCAGCACATCCGATTTCTGCGATGTTTTTTATTTACTAAAGTTGCTTCTCTAGGTCCCTACCTCAGTCGCCTCTTACGACATGTCTTGTTGGTCGCAGTGTTACTATTCTTTGTTTTCCTTGCGGGCTCCGACATAACGTGGGCGGAATAAAAGAACAACTTACAAACACATGCAGATGCATAGCATTGGGCTGAAAGGCAAGAGGTCAAGTTCCGTTAGATCATTGACGAAGAAGAAGAATGTTATACATATCTTTTAGCCAAAAACTCTTCCATAGAAAACTGCAAAAGGAGGGAGCTGCCTAGCTGTAAACCAAACAAAATGGTTGTTAAAAAGAGGCTCTGGAAGAAGTTTTAACTATTGTTACAGAGAGTAATCGCCCATGCGTTACTAGGACCTGCAAGGGAAGCAAAGAATAGTACCACTGCAACCTACAAGGCATGTCGTAAGAGGCGACTGATGTAGGACCTCGGATGCTACCATAGTAAATAAAAAGCATTGCAGAAATCGGATATGCTGGCCTACTTGTAGGCGCATAACTGGCACAACGTACAATTGCTCGTAGGCTTGGATCACATACCAATCACACAGAGTGGTTAACAAGGAGTCGATATGGAGCGTTCGAAGAAGAAGAAGATGGAGAAGACAGAGAGAAATCGCGTGTGATGTCATGTAGATAGCGTGGAGAGTTTAATGTAGATAGTGTGGAGAGTTTAATGTAGATAGCGTGGAGAGTTTAATGGGGAAGTGAGAGCAAACTCAAACTAAACACATACAGGAGTCGGGCGTTCTGGGCCGAAATGTTGAATTAATTAATTAATTAATTCAACATATTAATAGCCGTCCATCGCAAGCGATGATAACAGACTCAATCGTGTTCTGCTGCACCTCTCTGGTGTGTGCAGAGGTGCTGTAGAGTCCAATCATAGAACACAGTTCCCTACCACAGGTGGGGCATAAAGGACCAAGGTTAGACATGCGGGTGTTGTGTGTTCTGTCTTTTTCGCGCAGCTTGTTTTCTCTGTGTCTGAACGGCACAAGGATTCTCATCTATGCGAGTTTCTCTTGTAAGATACCATCTCCAAAAGTCAATTTTTACCCAATCCGGGTGGCTGTATTTTGGTTAAATTTGCTGTGTAGATATTGAATAACACGGGTGATATAGGAGAACCGTTGCCTTGAATAAATCCACAGTGTGCGCCACAGATTTCTGCTTCGAATGTGGATAATATAAAAATATTGTAAACTGCTAACGTAAAGACTACAACAAAGTAAAACATACAAACGTGAAACATACACAAAGTTAAAGGATGAAACATGTCTCTGTGATAAAGTACAGAGCACTCAAAGTGCAGTGCAAACAAATAATAAAATTTATAAAGAAATCCATAAATGCGTTATGGAAATAACTACGTTTAGTTACCGCACGGATAACACATAATATAAGAACGACCACAAAAAAAAGAGTCCGCAGTGAAAAGTATTCACTCTTTAATATACATTGAATGTTATTGAGCTATAATCACAACACTTTTATGACACCTTAGTTGTTATCACATAAAGATTTTGTATTTGAGTTGTTTACAGTTGGTATAAACAACACATTTAAAAAAATGCAAACATGTCACCATGAACACAAAAAGTACGTTGTTCGACAAAATATTTATCCCTACATTATGCTACCTATATGAAGTGTCTACGCAGAATGCTGGGAGTAACAAGAAGTGACCGGTTTAGAAATGAAGACATCAGGAAAAAGGTGGGTACAACATCAGTACTGAACTTTATCAAGAAGCAACAATTTAAATGGTTCGGCCACATAAGCAGATTACCAACAGGCAGGGTGCCACACAGAGTAATGTTACTCCGATACAGTGGATACAAAGCAAAAGGCCGGCCACGTAAAAGGTGGACCACAGAAATAACAGAGGCAACGGAAGACACTATTTATGAAGCATACACAAAGCCGTGCTAGAAATCTCTTCTTACCCTGAAGTTGTGAGGTAACTCAGGATTGGAGAAGAGAAAGAAAGACAAGGTGCATAAAGAGGCTCGCCCCAACCGTTTTTTTTTTCGACCTTACCCTGAAAGACAAAACAGGATTAGAGAATATATAGATAGACAGTTGGTATTACACTAATACATGCCCGTCTGCCCAGCGTGTTCGTAGCGCGTTGGACTATGGGTGACTATCCTGCGTGTGCGGGTTCAATTCCGCGGAATAGCAGAAAAAGCCACAGATTCCCCAGATTTACGGTGTTCGTGGCACCGAACCGAAGGGTTACGATGTCCATGGCACCGAGCCGAAGAGCTGAAAAAGCTAAAGTGCTTCTGGATCGGGAAAAAAACAACAACCCACTAATACATGTGAAGAGTAGGGGTTTTAGAACACAATGTGACAACCGGTAAAAACCTGTGTTTCAGTGTTGGGAAATGTGAATCCCAGCTGCTGACCAGATTGAGAGATATGGGTGTCGATATTGATAAAGCCCGAAAAAACGACATGCTAAATATGCAAAAAAGATTGATTAATCTACATTAAACTTGCATGTTGGACTGCTGTTGAATGTTTTGTGGCTGGGATTGGAGCATCTGCGCACATATCTGGAGTGATAATAGTCCTCATATAACTGATCAATGAAACATTTTCTGTAATATTTATTTTTCTGTTATTAATATTTAAAAAAGCATATTGACTTCTATTAATATTTAAATTAGCATTTTCTCCTCTATTAATATTTAAATTAGCATATTGACTTCTATTAATATTTAAATTATTAATAGAAGTCAATATGCTAATTTAAATATTAATAGAGGAGAAAATGCTAATTTAAATATTAATAGAAGTCAATATGCTAATTTAAATATTAATAGAGGAGAAAATGCTAATTTAAATATTAATAGAAGTCAATATGCTTTTTTAAATATTAATAACAGAAAAATAAATATTACAGAAAATGTTTCATTGATCAGTTATATGAGGACTATTATCACTCCAGATATATTTAAATTTAGAAAATGAAACACTGGAAAGGGTTGAGCAGTTTACATATCTTGGTAGCGTACTGACACTAAATGGTGGCACAGAGGAAGATATAAAATCACGTCTAAGTAAGGCCAGAACCGCTTTTGCCAGAATGAAACCAGTATGGAAGTCCAAAATCTACAATAGGACCACAAAGCTTAAACTCTATAAAAGCATTGTTTTGCCAGTTTTGCTCTACGGATCGAAGTGTTGGAGGATGACCAAAGGAGATACTAGCAGGCTGTCAGTTTTCCACTACTCTTGTCTTCGCAGAATCTTGGGAATCTTTTGGCCAGTAAAAATATCCAATAACCAACTACTCCAAGACACAAGACAAGAGGCAATGAATGACATACTCAAAAAGAGAAGATGGAAATGGCTCGGACATGTTATGAGAATGAGACAAGAAATGCCTGCAAGGATAGCCCTCACTTGGACACCAGAGGGAAAGAGAAAGAAAGGCAGACCACGGACAACATGGAGGCGCATGATGGAAGAGGAACTGGACACCGCATCTCTGACGTGGGCTCTGCGCTGAAGGTTGCAAGGGACAGGAGAGCATGGAAAGTCCTTTCTGAAGCCCCATGTGTCACTAGGCATGATGGGATTAAACCAAAAAAAAAAAAAAAAAATATTTAAATTAGCATTTTCTCCTCTATTAATATTTAAATTAGCATATTGACTTCTATTAATATTAAATTAGCATATTGATCTATATTAATATTTAAATTAGTTTATTGACCTGAGAGTCTCTCTGACGTTGAGATATAGTGATCACCCCACGCTCCAAAGCTACTCGATACTCATACATGTGTATCGATCGGTTTATTTTCCAGCAATCTCTATTCTTATTGTATTCGAGTTCGATTGCTTGTATTGCCTATCGAAGACGGGCGATAAGACTAAGGTCGCGTTCAAGTTAACAAAATAACTACCAAACTGAAAAAAACACGCTGTAGCCGAATTAATTTTGGATTACATTTTTTTTCATTCTTCAAGTTCTCAATTGTGCACGCACACATTAAGCTGTAGATCACATTTTTTGTTTTAAATCGCAATTATTATGAATTACATGCAGATAAATTAATGTATTTTTTTATCACAATTAACAGAAATTGAAAGAATAAATTAAAAACCGGTATCGATCAGAGAGTTCTGCTGACATCGGCCATCTTTCACAGAATAGAGAGTTTTTCATGACTGCTGTCATGGAAGCAACGTTCCGGAAGGGACAAGCTACTTGATGATGATGAGCGATCAGAGTGCGTTAACGCATATTTAAAGCTAATTTGGCAATGAAACAAGTCGTGGCGCAATCCGCAGCACATGGTAAAACGGGACAAACAAACTGACGCATGCTGTGGCCATTGGTAATTAACGTGTTAAGAGCATTAAAAATATTGTCTCTTTTCTTTCTTCTCTCCCACCATTTACTTCTTTATAGTAGTGGGGAGGGGTGAGAGAAAGGGGGGGGGCACTTAGTGATCTTGTGTGTGCTTTGTTTTAAGGCACTTTGTAAGCTGATATTCATTTTCGTAAGGCTGTTCTTGATGCCGTCTCCCCATCTTTTGCCAGTCTTACTTTTGCTTTGCACTCGCTATACTTTTTCTGTGTGGCTCTCTGTGGTAGGCGATATACGAGGAATTCTTGTCAAGTGACCAAACCATTTAATCTCTTATTCTTTTATGAATTGCGTGATTGGTTTAACATCCAGTCTTCTGATGTCTTCATTTCTAATTTTGTCTCGTATTGACATAACTACAGCTCTTCTAAGACACATTATCTCCGCTGTTATGATTTCCCGCTCATTAGCTGCTGTTATTGGTCATGTTTGACACTGGTAACATAGTGTTGGCCTCAGGATGTCATGGACAAAAAAAGAAAACATGTTCATTTTGCAATAGTTGAAGAGAATGTGTTGATGAAGAAGATAAAAATGATGAAAAGGTAATATTTTGGACATATAAAACGATATGTTTCTCTGGAGGATCGATCTGGAGGGCATGATACCGGGCAAACGAAGGAGATGAACACCAAGAAGAAGATTAGTGCAGAATGTTATATGGACGAGTTGAGTATGACTGCAGCAGACGATGGACACTCAGACAGTATGATATCGGCTTTGTCCAAACTTCTGCCCGTTTGAGTCGGGGCATTGTTTGCAAGAAAGTCAGCACGCTCGTTACCCTGCACTCCAGCATGTCCAGGTGTGTACAGCCAAGTCCTTTTCTTGAGATGTGATCTCCGAATGCTGTCCATCCATTCCACACGCATACTTCCAGATTCAATCATTTGAAGCATATTCATCGAGTCTGATATGATAATCGTATGGGTTACCTGTTGCTCAGCCATCCATGACAGAGCCCTAGAGACAGCAGTGATCTCCATAGTCATGCTCGATGTCGTTGTCTCGAAAGTGCCGCAGTCCTCATGAAGTGTGCAACCGTTTCGCTGTGCTGAATAAGCCCACGATGATCTGGTTCCGCGTCTGACAGAGCCATCAGTGTAGATAATAACATCACCTGGATGGGAGTGCTGATCCACGAGTGCAATAATCTCCGCATTGACGACGCCCGGGGCCCATTCTCTACAGCGTCTCCCAAGTGTACTGACAACACTGGTGTAAGCAGTCATATCCTCTGACATAGGCATCCATTCTTCACCATGTCCCAGCTCATCTAAAGTACAGACCTGTTTGATATCAATGCGGTACGCTCTCAATTATGTGACATGGGCAAGTCTCAGACACTGGAACGAGTTCGAGAATTAGCCGTTAAGTTTGGACATGCCAGACAGTGTCGTCTTCGTGGTAGAGAGAGAAGATATAGTAATCAACTTCTCATGGGTACGGTGAGCAAATGGACTTTGGGATGGCCAAGCTCCCACAGGAACAAGCCGGATGCTGTTGGTGACATATAACTATTTATATGCTCATCAATCAACATCGAACAGGTAGGGTTAGTCGCCGTTGAATATATTGCGAAGGAGATCAGAGCACATGTGGACACGTCCGGAGTGCAATAACGATATTCCAAAACGAACCTCCACTACCAAACTAGAAGTGTTTCGTTTCTCAACAGAAGACATAGTTTTTCATCCTCTATACTGAAACTTGAACAGTTTAGTTTAGGTTCACTTCCAGGTTACGTGCTTTCGTTAAGTTCCACATTTTAATATAAACTTTTAGATAGGTTTAAATTAAGTATACTAATAATACCAATATTCTCCAGTGATAAACAAGGTAAAAAAAAAGTGAGCATATAAATTATTTCATGAGATAAGTTGCTGGCAGTTTTACATGTCCAGAAACAAAATGTCGTCAGGTCGAACTATTATTTCTCCTGTAGCTTCGGACAGAGTTATAACACAGTTCATGGCGGTAAGTGTAAACAGTAAGACTAAGCATAATCTTTTCTTTGTCCAAGTTAAGAAAACTAGTAATTTATATTTACTAATATTACTACTCAATCTACGTTGCATATGAAGCTTAATTTAAACGCACATCATAATCATCAATCATTTCAATCAATCAATGGTGTGTAACCACGGAAACTGGATGCATTTCTGACATTTCATTTCAGATTTCGGCCGAGTTCTGTTCTTACGTTACTCATTATTTTCAACCACCTGCTAAGAATTCCATGAAATGTAGAACGTTTGATATACTGATATATACTATAGTAGTATCAGATTCGTAGTTTGATTTAGATGGAGACTGGAAAACGTGATATAATGATGATTTAAATAATCGCCGACAGGTTGCTACATTATAGTACATAACATCCTACATGGTAAGGTAGTCTACAATGATGGTCATGGTGACTCAAACTTAATGACAGATCACTTAAATCTCTGGCGCCTATTCAGATTGTCCCTAATTTAGATGCTACCCATTATCAGATAAGGGAATGGAGAATCGATTGTCTCGAGAATGCTGTGTGTTGCATATATCCTGCCCATTGTAATTGTATTACAGCTACCAGAACTACTAGTAGTACTAGCAGACAAACTTCTTATCATATAAGAAACTGAGCATTTATGGGTCTGCCCTGAGTACACCATCAGTGCAGACAGTTCTAACTATTCCTTAAGTTAACAATCATTGAATGTACACTTTGCACTCCTTTGCAGGATTATATTGTGTTGTAGTATTATTTGTGGGGGCATCTGTGGCTTAGCGGTAGTGAGCTCGATCACAACCCAAGAGTACCTGGTTCAAACTCTGCGGCGGGCAATTTGAAAGTAAATTTGTACCTGTGGATTTTTACGAGCGGTAAAATTAGACATCACCGCTCAGAAAACCTTGGCAAACTACTGAATGTATAAGTGGTACCTAAAAAATCAGCTCTGTGGTTGATTGTGATGACCTGTATAGGATATGCCACGATTTTCATTATTTGTACATTTTGCTAAAAAAAATTCCGTCTTGGTCCACTAAATCAAAGGTTTACTATATATGCCTTTGATTCTCAATTCCACGCATGTGTTGCCGGGGCTTGCAAGGGGAGCAACGAATAGTAACACTGCGACCTACAATGCTTGTCGTAAGAGTCGACTGAGGTAGGGGCCTAGGGAAGCTGCCCTAGTAAATAAAGTGCATAACAGAAATTGGATGTGTTGGCCTACTTATAGGCACATAACTGGCAACATGTACAATTGTTCTTAGGCTCAGATCCCATACAAATCACAAAGAGTGGTTTAACAATTGGTCGATATGAAGCGTTTGAAGAAGAAGATGTTCAATTCTACTCTAGACCATTTTTATATTTGATATTTTTCATGTTAAAAATATCCTACAATTGTCACTGTTTCAGCCTTATCACCCAGAAGCTACACCTTATCAGAAGATCAACTTTCATCCAAAAGTCAAAGCAGCGTGTGCAGAAAACAGAACTGGACGTGTTGGGTAATAGAGACTGTTTTGTTTATGTATGTATTAGCATTAAAAAAACATCTGGACAAAGCTAGAAATTCTGAAGGATGTTATGGTGGCTGTGCGGAGATTGTACAAAAGGACTCAGAAGAAGACTCATCATGAAATAGCTTGTCCTGAGCAGAACTTTGCTAACCCTAACAGTCCTTTGGAATTTCTATCTTTTATATGCTTCTGCAGCCATCATACTCAAATCATCAGTTACATTCTGAATCCATCTTCTCCTTAGTCTTCCTCTTCTCTTTTTTGTTGAGATGCCTCCTTTCATAATGATCATCTCTAACCCTAGTGTCTCTATATTTAGAAGAAAACTAGTCATGGCAATTCAGAGGGATAATTAGTATGAAGATCATATGGCATAATACAAAGAAGGAAACTCAAGTAAAACTTCTAAGGAAATACATTTTTCTGGTGGCAACATATGGATGTAAATCATAGAACATAAAACAAGCATTAGAGTAGAAAATCGAATATTTGAAAGAAAGTACTGCAGAAGAATTCTTGGAAGATCTGGACAGAACAGAGAAAAAAGATGTACACCCTACAAGACCTGAACATTGAGAAACATTGACTCATAAACAATATCATGTCTTAAAACCTGAAAATTTTGGTCACATTAAATGTCACAGATACAGGTGGACCTCAGAGAAAACAGGTGCGACGAAAGACATTGTTTATGAATCACACACAGAAGCCCATTCTAGTAATCTCTTCTTACCCTGAAGCTGTGAGGCAATTCAGGACTGGAAAAAAAGAAAGGAAGAAGACAAGACGCATAGAGATGCTTGCACCATGTGTCTTTTTTTTTTTTTGACCTGAAGCTAAAATGCAAAATAGGATTAGAGAATAGATAGATAGAGATGTTGTGTCCTAAGCGTGTAGAAGTCTATGCGTTTAGGGGCCTACTAAACCAATGTGCAACTTATACACGTTCTTGGCAAAGATCAAACATATCACAAAGAGTGATTACAATTGGTCATAAAGGACGAACGCAAAGAAGAAGATAGAGATGTCACAGTGATTTAGAGAGAGAAAGCAATAATTTAGAGTATTGTGTTCAGTACACAGCCTCTATACATAGTAATCTATGTGTATGGGTCAGCATGATATATTTGATAGCCTGACTATACTCACCTGTGGAAACTTTCGAAATTCAGACAACCCATATCACATGACCCTTGCATTCCGGTATTGTTAGGTAAACTTCAATTTATTTTCAAAAACAACACTGCTTTTGAAACTAAGGTTATATTATGTCCCAAAATAAATTGAACACTACAAGAAATATCAGTTATTGTTAACACATTTCATGAAGAAATAACCATGGACTCTTAGAATTGTCTAAAAGTCTGAAGGTCCGGTTCGTGCCATTCTATTCACAGTTGTACTTATCCAGAGACTCCTAGGATTGTTGCCAGAGCTGCAGAGTTCTTGCTTTGTCTAATACTCTTCTCACCAGATGGTATGCCATTTATGTGGACAGGGACCGGAGCCATTTGAGGTAGAACCTGGTACAATGAAGTCAATCCTTCGGCTTTAGACCCTTGAAAATTGCAATGAAGCTTACAGGGTTCTATCAAACATATATAAAAGTCAGCCCACATCAACTAGAATTTCTGATTTTCCAACTGAGCTTAATGACCATATGTTACCAGGATTATTGCCTGTCTATGGTTGCTGAATTCTTGTGGAGCCCATGGCTTACTTAAGGCCATTAAAACAATACTTTAACACTTAACCAAACTAGACCATTTTTGTGTGTCTGTACATGTTTCACGTTTAATGGTTTTTGTCTAATCTATTTGTAGGCTGAAGATTACAAAAGCAGTATTGGTTGGAGACACATCTGTGGGGAAGACTAGTCTTGTCAACAGGTAATTTCTTAAACGTAGAACAATTAATGATATGTGATATTTAAGTTCATTTCATGAGCAAGATTCAGCTTTGGTGACCTCACCTATGACCATTCACATCTCTGGTGATCTTACCTATGACAAATCGAATCTCTGGCATCCTCACCTACGACCAATCAAATCTCTGGAGACCTCATCTATGACCAATCAAATCTACCTCATTAATGACCAATCAAATCTTTCATTACCTCATCCTTGACTAATCAAATCTCTGGCATTATCACCTATGACCAATCAAATCTCTGGTGTGTCACATATGACCAATCAGATCTGACATCTTGATATCTCTCTCTTGCGCGATCCCGTGACATCTTGATATAGTATAACTCAGTAGATGTATTAAAGTGGAACTTTATGTTCCTAAAATCTTAGCACTAACCTATCTGTGCAAAGTTATGTCCTGTTAGACACTAACACCCACCGCCAACCCCCAATGCTATTAAAGGCTGGGTTAACACTTAGAACCCGATATTTCGGTATTGAATGTAATCATCGCATATCCCAACTTCCTGAAATTTAGGTGTGAGAAGAAGACTGCAGTGTTATTTGTTGGTGATCACAGATAAATTGTGTACAAATGTGATGTCAAACATAACCTGAACACTGGGCCTGAGTTTTACTGTCAGTCTCTCATAGGACTAGAAATTTGATTTCATCTACATTGAAATAAGGGATCTTTGGAAAAATATTCAGATCACTCCACTCATGAACAACCTGAGAAAGACATAGCGGAAAAGAATCAAAACGATGGTAACAACAAGATTGTAAGTGAATCTTGAATACTATGATGGAGGAGATAAGAGAACTGGCTATAGATTAAATTGTTCACTGAAAACGATGATCTGCACTAGTGTAGTCAAGTGCATTTATGATTATACTATGAAATTTTAGTGGTAAGGGTCTGTAGGGAACAGGTTAAACAGTTTGTCATAAATTCTGAATGTTCTGGATTCAAATATGTACCCAATTTTTCAATTCACTGGTACATTGTCTTCTGAAAATCCCTTAGTATTGTTACTAGAGTTGCAGAGTTTTTACTTTGTATGCAATACTCTTGGAAGGTGGCATGCAATTTTTGTGGAGACTTACCAAACCATATTGTGAAACTGGGTACAATGAAGTCCAGCCCTTCTCCTTTAGATCCAATTTTATACTGTGAAATTATTTTCTGTTTACTTCCAGCCATTCTTATATTCTAGTCATGCCTGTGTGTTGCCAGAGCTCACAAGGGGAGCAAAGAATAGTAACACTGCAACCTACAAGGTATATCATAAGATGCGACTGAGGTTGGGGCCTGGGAAGCTACCTAGTAAATAAAAGCATTGCAGAAATCGGATGTGCTGGCCTATTTGTAGGTGCATAACTGGCGTAATGTATAATCTCTCTTAGGCTCAGATCACATATAGATCACGAAGATCTATGTAGTTAGTGGTGGTGTAGCTAGTGGTCGATATGGGGCATTTGAAGAAGAAGAAATACAGTGTGATTATTTTCTGTTTTCTATCAACCATTTCTATATTCTAGTTATAGTTTGTCAACTTTCTTCTCTTCAGATTTTGCCATGATGTTTTTGACCGGGAATACAAAGCCACTATTGGTGTTGATTTTGAGGTAGAGAAGTTCAGTGTCTGCTCTGTGCCAGTGACTTTACAAATGTGAGATTATTGTTGCAGTTATTACGCTATTGTTATATATTATTTTTATGCTAGATATTGATTTGGAATATAACTAAAGATATAGAAAGCAAGTTGAATGTCTTTTAAAATAGACGTCTGTGACAAATAATGAATATAAAATGGAATGAATTCAGGAGAAGTGATGACATCAGAGACATGTCTGGTCAACCACTAGTGACAACTGTTATAAGAAGAAGAAGATGGCGATATGTTGGACACACCTTGAGAAGAAATGATCAAAGAATACCAAACCAGGCATTGAAGTGGGATGCAGAGGATTCAAGAAAGAGAGGATGTCCTAGGGAGACCCTGAAACGAACTTTGCTGAGAGAGGCAAGAAACATCGGTCTCAATTCAATGGAGGAGATGAGCGAGTTGCCAGGATAGAATGATATGGAGAAATTACTTGCAGGCCCTATGTAACGTATAACGGTACAAGAGGAATTGCTATTATTGATTAGGAGTCTCTGTAGCATAGAGGTGAGGTGCTCATCTCTTGCTCCAAAAGTACTCAGTTCATTCTGTCATGGATCTATCTGGATATTTGTTCAGTGTGACCTGATCTCATTGTAGGTGAGATCGAGTTCCTAGTCCTGTCGGAGACGAGCGATAAAATGTAGGTCCCGTGTTCAAGCTGAGCACATAAAAGATCCCATGGCAGTTCAAAATCGAGAAGTCCCAAGTCCACCTGCTCAGCGTACCAATGAGAAGTTGATTAATATATCTTCTTACTCTACCACAAAGCCGACAATGTATGGCATGTCTCATGCGTGCTCGTCAACCACTGCTGCATCCATCCAAATTCTATTTGCTCACCGTACTCTGAGAAGTAGTCTAATATATATTTTTCTCTACCACAAAGACGAGACTGTCTGACATGTCCAAACTCAACTTCTAATTGTCACAATTGTTCGAGTATCTCAGACTTGTCATTATCACATAAATGAGTGTGTACTACATTAATGACATCAGCTCAGTCCATACTTCAACCAGCTTCACTAGGGGCATTATTTGTAAGAAAGTTAGCATGTTTATTGCCCTACACTCCAGCATGTCCATCGCCCTACACTCCAGCATGTCCAGGTATAATAGGTTCCATGCTCATCACCCTACACTCCAGCATGTCCAGGTATAATAGGTTCCATGTTCATCGCCCTACACTCCTGTATGTCCAGGTATAATAGGTTCCACGTTCATTGCCCTACACTCCTGCATGTCCAGGTATAATAGGTTCCATGCTCATCGCCCTACACTCCAGCATGTCCAGGTATAATAGGTTCCATGTTCATTGCCCTACACTCCAGCATGTCCAGGTATAATAGGTTTCATGTTCATCGCCCTACACTCCAGCATGTCCAGGTATAATAGGTTCCACACATATAACAATCTGTATTGTCTCTCCTTAAGAGAAAAGTTTAGTAACTTTGTTTCTATTGCAGTTGGGACACAGCAGGTCAGGAGAGATTCAAGTGCATTGCAGCTTCTTACTACAGAGGTGCTCAAAGTAAGATTTTTCTATTTTTAATTAAAACATTTTTTGGCTCTAGCCCGACAGCGGATGGACCCAGTTACAGTGTAACTTGTAAAATGCTAAGCTTCGTCATTCTTTCGAATGAAATCTGGTTGGACTTTGTTTAAATATATTAAGTTGTCTATTGGCTCTATGAAGGTTCCCACGTTTAGCGCGATCAAATGAGCATTGCACTTTGATCTTAGACAAAAAAGGCAGAGAAGCAATCTAAGTTTAGTTCTGGTATTATTTTTATCATCACTGACATCATCTTTATTTATCATTTTCATTATCATTACAATACATATAATTATGGTTGTCATTGTAATGTTTATTTTATTCATTCTCATTATATTCATCATCACCATCATCAAATAGCTTGTCCAAATAGCTTTATATGTCCAAAATACTTCAATTTTCTCATTCTTGTTTGTAACTTCAGTCAGTTTTCTTTGATTTTGAGTTCTTTCTGGATAGATCTATTTGTTCTCTTATCTGTCCATGATATACGGAGGACTCATCTGTAATACTTATATTCAAAATATATATTCTCCCACTACCTTATTAAATGTCCATGCTTCACACCCATACGTTGTCACTGGGAATATGCATGCTCTAAGTATTCTGATCTTTTGAATTCCTATCAGTTCCATTCCATACTGATTTTAGTTGTTTAATTTTTGTTAAGGCCATGTTTGTTCTGCTTTTCATTTCCTTCATCTCATTTCCATCTATTGTTAGCAGTAAACTGATATATATATATATATATATATATATATATATATATATATATATATATATATATATATATATATATATATATATATATATTAGTTTTAGTTTAGTCGTCGGATCACCATCACTGCACATCGAACAAATTAGTCCATAAGTGCTCCGATCTCTCCCTCAGTATGTCCATCAGCGTGTGGCGACTAACGACACCGGTTCTTTGTTGGTTTACAATTCTTCTTTGTCTGCCAGCATAGCGTTCTTGTCGAGCTACACCACACTTAACTTTGAGTTCTTGCAGTCTGGTTAGTGTTGTGGATTCACCGCTATTACGTGTTATATATATATATATATACATGAACAATGAACAAGCAGTTAGAAGACAGAATTGATGCATTTGAGATGTGGATATATAGAAGAATAGGCAGAGTTTCATGGACAGAAAAACAGACAAATAAACAAGTTTTAGGAAAACTAGGCATGAAGAAACAATTATTAAGAGAAATAAAATTCAGACAAGTAAAGTATTTTGGGCACATAAAAGACATGACACCATGATAAAACATTTACTAGAGGGGAAAGTTGAGGGGAAGAGCAAGAGGAAGACCGAGAGATAAGTGGGAGGGAAACTTTAAGAAATGGACAGGTTACAGTCTGGTCATACAAGTAGGCCAGCACATCCGATTTCTGAGATGTTTTTTTTATTTACTAGGGTAGCTTCCCTAGGCCCCTATCTCAGTGACCTCTTGCGACATGCTTTGTAGGTCGCAGTGTTGCTACTCTTTGCTCCCTTGCTGGCCCCAGCAATACACAGATTCCAGGGAGGTGCAACAACACAAGTCTGAGAATATTGTCATCACTGCTTGTGATGGATGGCTATTATTATTATTATTATACTTTCATGTTTCTGTTAATTTTTCCAGTTGTTATTGTCGCCTTTGATTTAACGGATGAAGAATCATTACATCACACTGAGAAATGGATGGAGGATGCTTGTAGCAGTGCAGACGAACCTGTCAAGTTTCTTGTGGGTACAAAGAGAGATTTGTTGGTGAGTGAAAAAATATAATTAGGACATTGACATAGATGAATTTAATCTCTTTTCTTTTTTTTCATATTCTGTTTGCCTCACAGCGTCAGGATAAGAAGAGATTTCTAGAATGGACTTTTGTGTGTGCTTCATAAACAGTGTCTTTCATTTCTCGTTATCTCTGAGGTCCGTCTTTTGCTTTGTATCCAATTTATCGGAGTAACATTGCTCTTTGAGGCGCACTGTGCGTTGGTAATTCAAAAAGAACAACATACCAAATATGTAACAAAAATTGTTTAAGCATCATCAAATTGGCATAGTGGGCCGCTGGACGCTGCTGGATCAGCGAACCTCAGTTGACATATGTTTTCCTTAAACATAAAAAGTCTGGGTACCAATTGTAACTTGGGGAAACTGAAGAATTGACTATATTAGCAATCGAACACTGTCCATATGTTCACAAATCCATCTTACTGCTACACAGATTTCAGTTTAAAAAATATGAGTTTTAGTTTCCCAGTAAAAGTGCTAATAAATATTTAAGAAAATTTTCTGGCCATGTACCATAATAAATGAGGAGCTTTTGAAACAAACAAACTGTGCATCTTTGGAGATCATCATTAAAAGATGAAGATGGAGGTAGATTGGACATGTATGTCATATGCCAGTAGGGGCACTGGCTAGGGCAACTCTCAGATGGGAAGAGAAGGCCTGAGCATCCAAAGGAAACATGGAGAAGAACTGTGGAGAGTTGAAGGAGTGTGGCCTGACATGGGAGATGGTTAGTAGAAAGGCAGCAGAATGGCAACAGTGGAAGTCTCTTGTGGAAGCCTTATGTGTCAATCAGGACACGAAGAGGATATAGATAGATAGTAAAAATGCTAATCAATACATTTATATTTTTACCAGTCTCCAGCAGCTTACAAGGACATTGAGAAGAGAGCAATCACATATTCCAATAAACTTGAGGCAGAGTTCTGGGCAACATCTTCCAAGACAGGTATAATACAACATGTTTTAATTGATGTTTGTCAATTATTCAGTATATATATATGGAACTGCAGTAAAACTATTTGATTGGCAAAACACGTAATTACAAAGTACTGTAGTTTTACAAATTACAAAAACAATGACAAAATACAGCAACGTTTGACCAACAAGGCCTTTATCAAGCAAGCGAACAAACAGGAGTGACAAATTAAAATGAAACACAAATGGACGACCAAATACAAACGTATCTAAGGAAAATCTGGAATAAAACGAATAACGAAATAAATGTAACACAAAAACACACATAAAAACTAGAAATAGAAAGGAAAAGAAACAATGAAACATCTAGTAAATATATAACTGGAATACATGCAACATATACCCATATAGATTACAAAGCATGGGAAGAGAAAGTACTAAGAAGCATAAGAATGGAATATAACATGAATACATGCAACATATACCCATATAGATTTATAGATTACAAAGCGTGGAAGAGAAAGTACTAAGAAGCATAAGAATGTAATACGTTGAGCCGCGTGGTCATGAAGGTACCATACAAAGAAATCAACCGATTCTCCAGAGCAAATCGACTGCGATCATCCACTATCCTTTGGTGTCTTACAGACGGGACAGAAGTCTTAAGGATATGTTGGTACACAGTCGCCTTAAGTCCAATATCCAGACTCATTTTGGCACTGTCCAGTGTGGCCGTCGGCGTTGCAACACGTGTGCTTATGTGATACAGACGCGTACTGTATCTTTTCCTTTAGGCACGTTTCTTATTGACGATGGGTTCACATGCGAGTCCCGTAATCTTATCTATGCCATTATCTGTAAGCGGTGTAACAAGGCTTATATCGGCGAGACAGGCAAGAGGCTCAGTGACCGATTCGCCCAACACTTACGCGACATACGCCAATGCTCTGTGACCCTGTAGCCACCCATTTCAATGATACTGGCCATTTAGGTGCTCACGATGTCCAGGTCACAGCCATCCGATCATGTTCCTCGGATGATCGAAGTCGATTTGCTCTGGAGAATCAGTTGATTTCTTTGTATGGTACCTTGCTACCACGCGGGCTCAACGTATTACATTCTTATGCTTCTTAGTACTTTCTCTTCCATGCTTTGTAATCTATATGGGTATATGTTGCATGTATTCATGTTATATTCCATTCTTATGCTTCTTAGTACTTTCTCTTCCCATGCTTTGTAATCTATATGGGTATATGTTGCATGTATTCCAGTTATATATTTACTAGATGTTTCATTGTTTCTTTTCCTTTCTATTTCTAGTTTTTATGTGTTTTTTGTGTTACATTTATTTCGTTATTCATTTTTATTCCAGATTTTCCTTAGATACGTTTGTATTTGGTCATCCATTTGTGTTTCATTTTAATTTGTCACTCCTGTTTGTTCGTTGCTTGATAAAGGCCTTGTTGGTCGAAACGTTGCTGTATTTTGTCATTGTTTTTGTAATTTGTAAAACTACAGTACTTTGTAATTATGTGTTTGTCAATTGAGGTTTTGGTAGTGTTTTCCTCTCTAGCATCTACCTATATCCTCTTGGTGTCCCGATTGACACATAAGGCTTCCACAAGAGATTTCCACTGTTGCCGTTCTGCCTTTCTACCAACCATCTCCCACGTCAGGCCACACTCCTTCAACTCTCTCTCCACCGTTCTTCTCCATGTTTCCTTTGGACGTCCAGACCTTCTTTTACCATCCGCTGTCTATCTGAGAGCTGTCCTAGCCAATGCCCCCACTGGCATATGACATACATGTCCAAACCACCTCCATCTTCGTCTCTTAATGATGGTCTCCTAGGATGCACAGTCTGTTCGTTTCAAATGCTCCTCATTTGTTATGGTATTTGACCAGAAAATGTGTTCTCTCTAGCATATGTTATTATTACTTCGGTTCTATCAATGTTTATTCTCATAGTGCATTTCGATCACTCCATGCAGGAAACCGAGTACATTTAGAGTGAGAGGCAAGTACCATATCTCTGTGCTACAGAGACTGATAGATAGAAATAGAGCTAGCTTTTCCCCTAGCCTCTACTTCCCAGAGTTGCTCTGGTACTCATTTGGGACTGGGTTGACACTGGAGTCATTTGCGGTCTAAAAAAGGATGGTGTAGGACATAGGGGGAGGGGGAAGAGCCTGAGGAATTTAATCGCTGCATGGTTAGTGCTCATGATTTTTCTTTTATGCCCCAGACAGAAAAATCCTTGGCCTTATCGTGGATTAAACACAGGTCCCTTGTATTGACAATGCTTATTGTTACCACAGTGTTTGCATTTTCGCATAATTAAATCTTATTTTCTTATCCAGGTGAGAATGTCCAGGACTTCTTCTTTCGAGTCATGTGTATGTCTTTGATGATTCTCTTGAAAGAACTCAATTCAGATAACTCAACTTCAAAGCAGATTGGCAGTGATTTAATACGTGAGTATCCAGCACTTTACATAGATATGTTTGAGTGAGGCAAAGGTTGTATATTTATGTAATGTAATATAAATACTTCTGTTCTGCAACAGCTTGATATTAAAGTTGGCTATTACAGAGCATAACATCAAGGAAAATTTAATATTTCGGGCGCATCCAACAACATGAGGGCCTAGAGAAGATAATTTTGAAGGGTATGGTGCTTGGAAGAAGGATTAGAGGAAGACCTAGAAGATGATGGGTGCAAGATGTCATTGACGATCTGAGAATGACTGCTGCTGGCACCGGTCATCTTGCACAGAAGAGAAAGTTTTTCAGGACTGCTGTCATGGGAGTGAAGTTCCGGAAGGGACAAGCCACTTGATGATGATGAATATAAGGACATTAGGAAAAAATAAGTTCACAACATCAGTACTGAACCTCATCAAGAAACAACAACTTAAATGATTTGTCCACATAATCAGATTACCAACAGACAGTGCGCTTCAAAGAGCAATGTTACTCCGATATAGCTGATACAAAGCAAAAAGCCATCCATGCAAAAGGTGGACTCGAAGATAACAGAGGCAATGAAAAACACTGTTTATGAAGCGCTCACAACATCCATTCTAGAAATCTCTTATCCTGATGCTGTGAGGCAAAACAGGATTAGAGAAAAGAAAAAAAGGAGAAGAATGGAAAAAGTTTAAGAAAGCAAGTCAAATGTTGACCATGCTGAACAATATCTGGACATTCCAAAGATTCAATCTTGAAACAAAACTTAACATATATAGAAGAGCTGTCCTAGGATTGTTATTATACAGTAGTAAGTGCTGGAAAATTGCCCATACACAAGCTGGAGACATTCTAAAATATATTTTTAAGAAGAATCCTGCACATTTTCTCGTCAAGTGCGATAGCAAAGGAAGAGCTTTTAAAATGAACAAACTGTGCATCATTTGGTGACCATCATTCACAAACAAAGATAAAGGTGGATTGGTCATGTATGTCAGTAAGGGCATTAGCTAGAACAGCTCTCTGGTGGACAGCGAATGGGAATACCTGAATGTCTAAAGATAAGATAAAGAAGAGTGTGTTGAAAGTTTGTGGCATTTTGTGGGAAACAATTAGTAGAAATGTTGCAGAATGGCAGCAATTAAAATCTGTTGTCGTCCGAGTACTTACCAGGGCCCAATTTTGGGTGTAAAGAGTAGAACCACTGTTACCTGTCATGCATGCCGTAAGAGGTGACTAAGGAGGTTGGGTGTGGGGCTAGCTACCCCACACCGTAAAAACACTAGATGGCTACAGAACAGATAGCGAACAGAGTAAATGCTGGCTGAAACCGGCCACATCGCCGAAGGATAAGCACCAGAGCTCCAAATGGTGCTGAAGATGTGACGTAAAACACACCAATGCTAAGACTGCATGAATCAGATTTCCACATGAATAGAATTTATGGTGAAATCTGGTACATCGGTCTGGGTGGTGATCACGAGAGAGAGAAATCTTTTGTGGAAGTCTTTTGTGTAAAACAAGACACAAAGAGGGAATAGATAGATACTGCTCCTTATGTTTCCCGCCCACAGGGTCATTACCTTCTGGGAGGGGGGGGTGGGGCTTGCGTACCTCACTGACCAGGAGAGTTATGCCGGCAGGGTTACCCAAGCCGGACAGGTCGAAAGAAAGAGATCAGAATAAATGTGGCCTCCTGATCCTCCAGGCGTGGGGTTGTGCGATGGGCTAACTACCCGTCCATTTAAAAAATAACGTAGTTACAGAAACCGAAAACAAATTGTTCAAAGCTAACCCGAATCTCGAAAGGACCAGGGCTCCATACCAGAGACAGATGACGCGCAGCAGCCAAACCCACAAGGAAGCTGATGTGCTACAACTCTTTTGTGGCCGCAGACAACAAAAATAGAGGCTCCCAAGGTGATTATCCTGGTAGACGGATGAATCGGTAGTTAGTCACGAAAAGTCCACATGGGCCTTCTCTGCAAGCTCATGTGGTAGAATGGTCCATGAGGCCAGTGATGCATTTCATATGACAACAAGCAGCATGACAATGGAGGTACTGGTGGTGACTAATGCTTTACGTTGGCTGGAGTCACAAACTACTCTCATGCATGCATTCTGAGTGATTCATTGAGTATGATCCACAAGGTAGAGGCTGGTTCGGTGCACAGGCAATGGACTGAATCACTACAAGCATCAACAATTTTCAGAATCACACTTATCTTCGTTCCAGGGCATATGGGTGTCGTTGGCAATGAGAGAGCAGACAGGCTGGCTGGCTCTACCACCATATCAGAGGGCCAGCCAATGGATAGAGCTGATATTTTGAACGCCCTCATAGTGTGGCCGCAAAGAAGATTTTCATTTAAACCAATCCACATCAACTACTAGATTGCAGGAGCTGGGTTTGAAGATTGGAGTAGCAAGAAAATAACAACATAACAGGTACATGAGTAGGCTCATCAATCAAAATAGAACTGGTACGGTCAGTCGCTGGATGCTGTTGGAGATATTGCGAAGGAGATCGGAACACCTATGAACATGTCCGGAGTGCAATCAAGATATTCCAAACTGAAACTGAAAGAAAACGGCCAGAGACCGGGAAAAGTGACGACCAACTGTTGAGACCCTGTGCACCATGAAGAGCGGAGAAGAATTATTCTAGTCTCCTTATGCCAATCATTATTTTTTTCAGAGGTTCAGAGGTCAAGATCAGATCTGTATGAGAAACAAAAGAAACCACTATCATGTTGCTGATGAGCCAGCCTCATGCTAAAGAGCATTCCAGAGGTTGTTTAACTGTTGTAGCAATATAGTGATATGAGATGTAAACATATTCTCTATTTATGGTTATGTATGTTGTAACAAAAATATTTGTAAAAACGTACAAAACATATTTGCATAAAAGATGAAAATATTAACCCCTTAGCTCCTCTGAGCTGATATACAGGCTTGCAGTGTTTTTAAAGAAAGATAAAGCCATTATACTGAATAATACAGTATACAATGCAATATAAATGCGTCTGGGGGTAAAAAAATCAGGAGTGAGAGTGTTAAAAGACTAAAAATATTATAGGTAAGGCAAAATATTAAAAACAGGATTTAATGTGGATTTGCAAAGTATCGATTGATTGATTGATAGCACAATCATCATTGCACTTTGGTGAATAACCATGTGTGCTCTGATCTCTTTCTTACACAGGACAAAATTCAAGCAGTTGCCACACAAACATATCATATTGATATGTTCTGCTGTCATACAATTCTGCTCTCAGAGACTTATGTTCAAAACGTTGATTGTTATTATTTTTCTCATGTTATATTTTGTCCTTGTTTATGTAAGACTGTTATATACCTGTCTTCGCCCATAGTAAGACTGTTAAATACCTGTCTTCGCCCATACCGTCCATGAAATAATTTCAGCAACTTTTTATCTTATTCGAACGCTCCATGTCGACCACTTGTTAATCACCCTTTGTGATTTGTATGTGATCCAAGCCTAAGAGTGATTGTACGTTGTGCCAGTTATGCGCCTACAAGTAGTCCAGCGCATCCAATCTCTGCAACACTTTTTATTTACTAGGGTAGTTTTCTTATGCCCTACCTCTGTTGCCTCTTACAACATGCCTTGTAAGTAGCAGTGTTGCTATTCTTTGCGCCCCTAGAGAGCCCTGGCAACACACGTGCAAAAACTTGTTATTTACAATCTCTGCAGCTGTCATGCTCAAATCATCAGTTACATCCTGAATTCATCTTCTCCATGGTCTTCCTCTTTGCCAGGATGTCTCCTTCCATAATTATCTTCTCCAACTATTCATGTTTTTTTCTACTGTTTCCTTGCTTGTGCTGTACAATAGATTCTTCACACTATTTATTCTTTGAATTTCAATGACTAACCTCTTTTTTTCAAATTTTGTATTGTTGTTAGTAACGTCTGGTAGAAGAGATTAGAATGTGGCTCCCATGCCGGAGACCTGTGTTCAATTCACAGTAAGGCCAAGAATTTGTTTCTGTTGTGAGTAAATGAAAAATCCTAACCGGAACAGCTTCGCGGCGACTGCACTAGCCATGTGGTGATTAAATTCCTCAGGCTCTTGTCTCACCTGTCCTACATTGCCCTATAAAGACGGTACTACAGGCAGTAACAACAGGTTTTTTGGGGGGTTTAAGTCTTCTTTTTATTTCTATTGTACTTTCTTTCTTTCTTATTTTGTCCTTCTCTGCTTTTTTGCCGCTAGGCGTAGCAGGTTTAACTGATGATCGGTTTCGGAGATAATGCACGCTCGGTCGCTTGATATGGTGTGGTATTGTGGAGTTTTAAGATGTCTGTAACTCCATCAACCCATCTTTTCTTGGTCTGCCCTTTCCTCTTGATGATTCCATTTTCAGGTTGTGCGCTCTTGCAACTGGTGTATTCGGGTTCATTCTGACCAGTGACCAAACCATTTGAGTCTCTGTTTTTCAATAAATCTAATAGCAAGTGTTGTTCCAACTGTTCTTCTAATTTCCTCATTTCTTATATGGTCTCTTCTTGTTTTATTTACTGCTTTTCTCAGGCATCTCATTTCGCATGTGGTAATTTTCCTTTCTTGTTCTTTTGTCAGTGCCCATGTTTGGCTCTGGTAGCACAGTGTTGGTATAAAGATTGAATTTATAATCTGTCTTTTAGTCACTACTGGAATAGCTGGGTGTTTCAAAATTGGGGTAAACTGGTATGTAATGTTGTTGGCTTGCTGAATTCTAGTTTCGATCTCTCTGTCCAGTCTACTATCAGATGTGAAGATACTTCCAAGGTATTTGAATTCTCTCACCTGCTTTAGCGTTTGGTCATTTATTTTTATGTTGATATCTTTATGTTCTCTGCTTAAATTCTATTGTACAGTTTCCAATATTTGTTAGTTTTGAAGCCAAGATATTCCAAATTTGTAACATTTTCAATTTCACTATTATTAATGGTGCTAAGTTTTGGTTGGTATATATTATTTTTAGCAAGCTTGAAATGATAGCCGTCCATTTATAAAATCAAAACTGGTTGTATTTACAATGTTTTATCATGTTTGTAAATGGTTGTATTTACAATGTTTTATCATGTTTGCAAAACTGGTTGTATTTACAGTGTTTTATCATGTTCGTAAATGGTTGTATTTACAGTGTTTTATCATGTTTGTAAATGGTTGTGTTTACAATGTTTTATCATGTTTGTATAGCTGGTTGTGCATAAAACGATACTTATATTTACACATTACCCTCTGTTGTATCAGTGTTGGCCAACAAGTGGTTGTTTTAGAGCAGTCGCAGAAGAAGCTTTTTGAACTAAAATAATATACAGATTGTTAAGTATGTTCAACAAGTATTATATCTAGAGCCTCCACTGTGCTAGAGTCAAGGGGGTTTTGCAGTGACCAATAATAGATTCCACCCAAGTAGGAGTTTCCATAACTATAGGCATAGCACTACATGCCGGAAGCTGTTGGAATCTTCTGCGTCTGCAAGAAAACTTGGGTACCCTCCCCTGCTCATTAAAAGAAATAGTCTTCTCTTCGAATGCTCCATATCGACCACTTATTAACCACTCTGTGTGATTTGTATGTGATCTGAGCCTAAAATCGATTGTACATTGTGCCAGTTATGCACCTATAAATAGACCAGCACATACGATTTTTGCTATGCTTTTTGTTTACTAGGACAACTTCCCTAGGTCATACATCAGTCACCTCTTACGACATGCCTTGTAGGTCACAGTAGTACTATTCTTTGCTTCCCTTGCAGGCCCGGCACCACACAGGTGAAAAGAAACAGAGTAAAAACTCATAATTCAATGGGATTCAGAAAACAAAATTTCTTTCTGGACAACACAGAGTTTTTATTTAACCTGTAGTCCTCACCTATACTCCACCTTCATCACCGATTCTCTTTTCCAAGTGCTCATGGGCAATAGTTTCCATATGCTTCAAAATGATAACACTCATAACCAAATGTTCTTGAATTCAAGCACATCACATATGGTTTCAGTTACTATTGCTATACTTAATTAAAATTATATAATTCTAATTATGAAGAAGGTAGGCCTGGATGAGAGTAAGGTTGATAAATAGCGCAACTTTTTCCAACTTTAATCCAAATACAATGCAAACTACAGTTTCAGACAAGTACAAATCACACATCAGTCATAATAAAGAACTCGTATGGCTGAGAATCATTGTACAGCTGAGGCGAAGAGAAAGAGAGCTGCGTGAAAGGACAGAACACACAACACCCAAATGTCTAACCTTGATCATGTATGCCCCACCTGTGGTAGGAGATTGTGCTAGAGAATTGGACTCTACAGTTGCCCTCAAACACACCAGAAAGGTGCAGCAGCATGGGTCTGAGGCTGTTGTCATCAGCGCTTGCTATGGACGGCTATTATTATTATTATTACTTATTTAAAATTATAACTTAAAATAAATATAACAGTCTTGACACCCCCTTGTGGTTCTTCTTTTGAGAACCACTGGTTTAAAGATCTGAAAAGAATACTGGTCACATTTTTTATTGGCAGATATTAGGTTATTATTTTTATCCTGAGTATTGATCAATTTTTCTTCCTGCATAAGATTTCAACTCCTGTTACCCTGATGAAGGCATTTTAGTTTTGTTACTTTTCTTATATCTAATTATACCTTTCATTATACCTATGTCTGTATATATAATTATAACTATTATTTTAAAATTATTTCTGTTATTGTATTGTGTAAATTTTTCGGGCGTGTGATGAGGAGGGAAGGTTTAGAACACATTGTGACAACCGGTAAAATCGAAGGTAGACGAGACAGAGGAAGACAGAGAGAAAATTTTGGATAGCCTGACTTCATGGCACGGTAGAGCGTCAACCTCTGGGTTGATAGCAAACACCAACGACAGAGATTTGTGGAGATCCATGATCGCCTACGCTAGCAGGCACGGCACCTGATGATGATGATTCTGTAAATTGTGAAGATTTTGTTTACATTTGACATTATCTTACCTTCGTCCACAATAATATTGACTAGTACAGAGGATAGTGAATGAATTCTTTCCGTACAGTTATTTCCTCAGTTGTGCACAGTTAATCCAAGGAGGCAGAGAAAGCATTAAAAAAACATTGTAACTACTCGTTAATAAATAAACATATATTTACCCCACGGTGGACAAGTTTGGAAGCAAATTCGTTTCCGTGGGATTTTCACGAAAGGAAAAAATATACCTCACCATTCAGAAAGCAATGGCAAACTACTGAACGTATAAGTGGTGCCTAGAAAATCTACGATTCGTTTACTGTGGTTGATGGCTACGTCCTTTGGGATATGCACAATTTTCATATATATATATATATATATATATATCTTATTATATACTAATTTAAAGAAGACTGGACAACATATTAGAACAACAAGGTTAAAAGTAGTAGCAGTAAAAATAGTAGAAGTAAAACTAGAAAGACTTGTATAAAGGGAAACAACTTGAATGGTGCAGTGTACGGCAATGACATTCAACGGAATACGCTGTGTCGCCGTGTGCAGCGATAGGCATGGAAATAGTTCATATGTGCAGTAACCTGATGACTAACGCCCATGATGAAGGCCCACTGACTCTGGATGTGATGATGCTCTTGCATTGAATATTTGATCACATTATATTCCTCTCGTACAGTTACAAGTTTCATAGAAAGTAAAGTAAATAAGTAAAGGAACCCTTTCATACCTCGTGGTATATAGGTCAATACAGTGTTAGGCCTGTATTTTCATTGACCGTCGGCACACGATGGGTGATGTGGTCAGCATCACGCCGGCCGCCTTTACTTTCCCAGAGCATGTCTGGTACCCAGTTGAGGCTGGGTCGGCCTGAAGCCGTCGTGGTGGAAAAATTCCACGCACATTGCGGGAGCTGAACCCAGACCACCAGCCTTGCGAGCGAGTTCACTAACAACTACGCTACCGAGGCTCTCAAGTTTCATAGAGCCTGCAATTAATTACTCTCTGGTGTTTCTGTGGTTTAAAGGTTAGATGCTCGCCTCACATTTCAAAGATTTTTCCAGAGATCCCTGATTTCAGTGTAGGTGAGATTGAGTTCCTAGTCCTATCGGAGACAGACAATAAAACATACGTCCCATGTTTAAGTTGAGCATGTAAAAGAACCCTTGGCAGTTCAAAATCGAGTAAAGCAGGCTGAAAAAGCCACTGACCAGGCAAAATTCATTAGAAAAAATAAAGAAGAAAACCTACAAAATATATTCATCATCTTCTAAATTACATTGGGGACCATCGCCGGTGTTACGGATTTCATGCACTGCTGCTGAGATCTTTCTGTGTAAGAAAGTGATCTGAGCACATATGGTTACTCATCAAAGTGCAATGATGATGGGCCAATCGATCAATCAATGCAATTAATTTCTCCATACAGCTTAATTCTGGACAACTCGCTCAATTTCTTCTTTGAAACCAAGTTGGGTATTTCTCTCCTCTCTCTCTCTGTAAAGTTTGTTTCAGGGTTTTTCTACCAGACCTCTTTTTTACACTTGAACCCTTTGCCTCCCACCTCAATGTCTACTTTGTGATTTCTTTAATCATTTTTTTTCAGAGTATGCCAAACATATATCCATCTTCTGTTTTTTATAACAGTTGTTACTAATGGTTGAACAGACATTTCTCTGATTTCATAACTTCTCCTGAATTTACCCCATTTTATCTTTATTATATTTTGCAATTGTCTATTTTCAAATGCATTCACAAGTGCATTTTTGCCATAGATTTTTAAGACTGTTGCAGGAGTGTGTGCTTTGTGCTATACTCTTGGTTGCTGTCATGCTATTTCTGCAGAGAGGGACTGAGCCATAAATGATGAAACCCAATGCAGTGAAGTCAATCCTTCAACTTTATACCCATTAGCATTCAACTTACTTTCTATATCTTTGATTTGGAAACATTCATAGAGAATCTTAGAACTCAGCATTTCTATCAGACAATTTGAAGGTGGGGGAAAAATAAGTAATGATTAAACGTTCGCCTAACGACTTGGACTCAAGGGTTTTGGGTTCAATCCGTCACTTGACATTCCATGCATGAGGAAAATAATTGGCCCTCTTACCTCCTGAGCACAAGGGGGTAGAAATATGAAGTGGCATGCACTTAATATAATAATGTCTGAAAAAGCTACGAGGGAAATTATGTTTCTTTTTAAACAAATTAACTGCATCAACATCATGTGCTATAGAAATTTACAATATTCCGTCCAGGTTGTCATTATTCCATTTTCTTGTTGACTTTCTATTATAACATATTGTTCAGGTTTCTAGTGTCTCCTGTATTTTTTTATATATTAGAAGATCAAGCTTGGGAGCATATGGTAGATATGTGCGTGGATGGGGGAGAAGAAGGATGCTTGGGAGCATATGGTAGATATGTGTGTGGATGGGGGAGAAGGATGGTTGGGAGCATATGGTAGATATGTGTGTGGATGGGGAGAAGGATGCTTGGGAGCATATGGTAGATATGTGTGTGGATGGGGGAGAAGGATACTTGGGAGCATATGGTAGATATGTGTGTGGATGGGGGAGAAGGATACTTGGGAGCATATGGTAGATATGTGCGTGGATGGGGGAGAAGGATGGTTGGGAGCATATGGTAGATATGTGTGTGGATGGGGAGAAGGATGCTTGGGAGCATATGGTAGATATGTGTGTGGATGGGGGAGAAGGATACTTGGGAGCATATGGTAGATATGTGTGTGGATGGGGGAGAAGGATACTTGGGAGCATATGGTAGATATGTGTGTGGATGGGGAGAAGAAGGATGCTTGGGAGCATATGGTAGATATGTGCGTGGATGGGGGAGAAGGATGCTTGGGAGCATATGGTAGATATGTGTGTGGATGGGGAGAAGGATGCTTGGGAGCATATGGTAGATATGTGTGTGGATGGGGGAGAAGGATGGTTGGGAGCATATGGTAGATATGTGTGTGGATGGGGGAGAAGGATGCTTGGGAGCATATGGTAGATATGTGTGTGGATGGGGGAGAAGGATACTTGGGAGCATATGGTAGATATGTGTGTGGATGGGGAGAAGGATACTTGGGAGCATATGGTAGATATGTGTGTGGATGGGGAGAAGAAGGATGCTTGGGAGCATATGGTAGATATGTGTGTGGATGGGGAGAAGAAGGATACTTGGGAGCATATGGTAGATATGTGTGTGGATGGGGGAGAAGGATGCTTGGGAGCATATGGTAGATATGTGTGTGGATGGGGAGAAGGATGCTTGGGAGCATATGGTAGATATGTGTGTGGATGGGAGAAGAAGGATGCTTGGGAGCATATGGTAGATATGTGTGTGGATGGGGAGAAGGATGCTTGGGAGCATATGGTAGATATGTGTGTGGATGGGGAGAAGGATGCTTGGGAGCATATGGTAGATATGTGTGGATGGGGGAGAAGAAGGATGCTTGGGAGCATAGATATGTGTGTGGATGGGGGAGAAGGATACTTGGGAGCATATGGTAGATATGTGTGTGGATGGGGAGAAGGATACTTGGGTGCTTATGGTAGATATGTGTGTGGATGGGGGAGAAGAAGGATGCTTGGGAGCATATGGTAGATATGTGTGTGGATAGGAGAAGGATGCTTGGGAGCATATGGTAGATATGTGTGTGGATGGGGGAGAAGGATGCTTGGGAGCATATGGTAGATATGTGTGTGGATGGGGAGAAGGATGCTTGGGAGCATATGGTAGATATGTGTGGATGGGAGAAGGATACTTGGGAGCATATGGTAGATATGTGTGTGGATGGGGGAGAAGGATGCTTGGGAGCATATGGTAGATATGTGTGTGGAGGGGGGAGAAGAAGGATGCTTGGGAGCATATGGTAGATATGTGTGTGGATGGGGAGAAGGATGCTTTGGAGCATATGGTAGATATGTGTGTGGATGGGGGAGAAGGATGCTTGGGAGCATATGGTAGATATGTGTGTGGATGGGGAGAAGGATGCTTGGGAGCATATGGTAGATATGTGTGTGGATGGGGGAGAAGGATGCTTGGGAGCATATGGTAGATATGTGTGTGGATGGGAGAAGGATACTTGGGAGCATATGGTAGATATGTGTGTGGATGGGGAAGAAAGATGCTTAGTGAGACTGAAAGAATGTGGCAAGTATGTCTATTTCTAGTTTGCTGTTGTTCAATGTCTGTACAAGTTACAAGTAGGCTGGTTCTATGGATGTTTATTGCTGTGTTTATAATAATAATTCCTCATATACCGTTATACCTTACATATGGCCTGCAAGTAATTTATCCTCTTTCCTGGGTGATTCGCTCAATCTCCTTCATGGAACTGAGACCAATATTTCTTGCCTCTCTCAGCGAAGTTCATTTCAAGGTCTCCTTAGGTTGTCCTCTCTTTCTTAAACCCTTTGCATCCCACTTCAATTCCTGCTTTGATATTGGTTGATCATTTCTTCTCAGGGTGTGTCAAACATATCTCCTCCTTCTTATAACAGTTGTTACTATTTATTGACTAGACATTTCTCTGATTTCATCACTTCTGAATTCATTCCATTTTATGTTCATTATCTTTCGCAGACATCTATTTTCAAATTTAACTTACTTTCTATATCTTTAGTCATTTTCCAAATCTTGCTGGCATATGTTAGGATTGATACAACATTTAAATTGAAAATTCGTAATTTAGTTTTAATGCTTTATACATTAAATTACTTTAACTCTTAGTGAACCAGGACAAAAGCCATGTTTTTACAAGCCATTTGTTTTAGAATAAAAACTCCTTTTAGTGTGGCTCCTGGTAAAAATTATCCAAGACAAAGCCACATAGTGTGTCATTTGGTACATAAGGAGTTAACACTATATTATATTGCTGCATTTGCTGTTACTCAATATCTGTACACAAAGTCTGGTTCTCTGGATGTATATTGCTATGTCTCCAAGCTCATCAAAACTTACAAACAACTTTGCACTGATGTTTATCTCTGTTTGTCCAGATTTCCTGGCACTGCCTTGTCACCTTTTTTTCATTGTGCCTATGACCTGTGCTCAGATCTGAAAATTTTATTTTTTAACTTTAATTTTTTTATTTTATATTAAGTATATATTAGATATTTTGAATAATTTGATCTTGAATATGATTATAGAAAAGACTTCCTCAAATACCTAAGAAAACAGACCAGGTCATCATATTTTTAACTACACACCGGACACTGCAGACTCAACAAACACTTACATAGACTAGGAATAAGTCAAACAGCTCTCAGCCAGTGTCAACAGGTAGAATAGGCACCGGAACATGTCCTGCAAGATTGTTTTTTCTTGGATAAGCTGAGATGCAATACATGGCCACACCCAGTCATCCTAAAAATTCAGCTTTGGGGAAACCTGACAGACTTGAAGCTGACTGCCAAGTTTGTGGTCAACAGTAAACTAAACACATGACCAGAGATGGCTGAAGAAGGAAACCTGACAGACTTGAAGCTAACTGCCCAGTTAGTGGTCAACAGTAAACTAAATACATGACCAAAGATCGCTGAAGAAGGAAACCTGACAGACTTGAAGCTGACTGCCAAGTTAGTGGTCAACAGTAAACTAAACACATGACCAAAGATCGCTGAAGAAGGAAACCTGACAGACTTGAAGCTGACTGCCAAGTTTGGGGTCAAAAGTAAACTAAACACATGACCAAAGATCACTGAAGAAGGAAACCTGACAGACTTGAAGCTGACTGCCAAGTTTGTGGTCAACAGTAAACTAAACGCATGACCAAAGATCACTGAAGAAGGAAACCTGACAGACTTGAAGCTGACTGCCAAGTTTGGGGTCAACAGTAAACTAAACGCATGACCAAAGATCGCTGAGGAAGGAAACCTGACAGACTTGAAGCTGACTGCCCAGTTTGTGGTCAACAGTAAACTAAACGCATGACCAAAGATTGCTGAAGAAGGAAACCTGACAGACTTGAAGCTGACTGCCAAGTTTGTGGTCAACAGTAAACTAAACACATGACCAGAGATCGCTGAAGAAGGAAACCTGACAGACTTGAAGCTGACTGCCAAGTTTGGGGTCAAAAGTAAACTAAACGCATGACCAGAAATCGCTGAATAATAATAATAATAATTTGATCACAGGAGCAGTATCTCTGAAGTGAGAGAAGACACACCTGTATGGTGCAGGACACTGATAATAAGGAAAGCATGACTTGACAAAAATCAGCCCTCCATGACTACATCTGAGTTCATATCAGTGAAAGCAGAAGAAGAAGAAGAATCACCAGAGCATGACCTGTAATACAGTCCTGGATTAGTCAAGAAGAAACTAATGACCACACCCAGTCCACATGAAAACTAAGCTTTGAGGTAACCTGACAGACCTTCTTCTTCTTCAAATGCTCCATATCGACCACTTGTTAACCACTAATTTTGATTTGTATGTGATCTGAGCTTAAGAGCGATTGTACCTTCTGCCAGTTATGCGCCTACAAGTAGGCCAGTACGTCCAATTTCGGCTACGCATTTTATTTACTCGGGTAGCTTCCCTAGGCCCCTACCTCAGTCGCCTCTTACGACATGCCTTGTAGGTCGAGTGTTTCTATTGTTTGCTTTCCTTGGACCCCGCCAACACACGGAGCCTGACAGACCTGAAACTGACTGTCCAATTTGTGGCCCACAGTGGATTAAGCGCATGACCAGAGATTGCCGAAGAAGAATTTGAAAACAACTTGAGAGAAGATTTATACAAACTATTATATACATTATGTTCATGTCAATTGTGTTCTATGTTAAGTCTCATCATGTTTATCATATATTTGATTTAATATCAATTTAATGATTGTATGTCCTTGAATAAAGCAATAGAAACATTCACAGCTCAGTTTTATTTGTTGTCAGTAGTCACATTGGTGGCGTCTGTGGCTTAGGGGTTAGTGACTCTGCCTTTTAACCCCGACGTTCTGAGTTCGAATCACACTGCGGACAGTTTAGTTGCAAATTGTTTGCGTGGATTTTAACAAAAAGGACGATGGCACCACCTGTTCAGAAAGCAATGGCAAACTACTGAACGTAGTAATGCCTAGAAAATCACAAACAGCGTTAAAAGCTGGGGTTGATTTGCAAAGTCCTGTAAAGGATATGCAATTAACTAACTTTTAGTCACATAGTCCTTGATGTCAGCAACTATGTCATTATAATAATGACCATATTTGTTTCATAAGCTAGCTAGCATGTCTCGACATGCTCAGTTCTATGCTGAATCCATCTTCTCCATTGCCTTCCTTTCCTCTTCTTTGCTGGGATGCCTCCTTCTATAATAATCTTCAAACCTTCACGACTTTTTCTATGTACAAAATTGTTCAATTTTCTCTTTCTTATTTGTAGCATCAGCAAGTTTACTTTGGTTTTAAGTTCTTTCTGAATAGATCTATTTGTTCTCTTCTCTGTTCATGATTTCCGGAGGGCTGTTATGTAACACATTTTTAAAATGTTTTTTCCACTATCTTGTTAAATGTCCATGCTTCATACCCGTACGTTTTACTTATTATATGAACACTAACTTAATGGATAGCATATTTAAAATGTTATGCAATGCTAGTTTTGCACTGTCAATTTCAATCTTCTTCGAACACTCCATATCGACCATTTGTTAACGACTCTTTGTGATTTGTATGTGATCTGATCCTAAGAGCAATTGTACATTGTGCCAGTTATGTGCCTACAACTAGGCCACATCTGATTTCTGTGGTGCTTTTAAAATTTTTTAAATTATTTTTTAAGGTCGCCCTTGTGGTGCTGGGGTCCTCACGGGAAGCAAGGAATAGTACTACTGCGACCTACAATACATGTCGTAAGAGGCGACTGATGTAGGATCTAGAGACGCTACCCTAGTAAATAAAAAGCATCGCAGAAATCGGATTTGCTGGTCCGTAGGTGCATAACTTGCACAACATACAATCGCTCTTAGTCTCAAAACACATACAAATCATAGTAAACAAGTGGTTGTTGTGGAGCGTTGAAGAAGAAGAAGAATTCACTAGGTTAGCTTACTTAGGTCTTACATCAGTCGCCTCTTGCAACATGCATTTCAGGTTGCAGTGGTACTATTCTTTGCTTTCCTTGAGGGCCCCAGCACCTCACGGGCGCAATTTAAATCAAAACTGCTTTTTACAAAATGTATTATATTGTAAGTTAACTTTGTTTCCCGTATAAAACGGTTTCGTGTTTTTACTTTGTCAACTCGTCTTATAAAAATATGAAATTATGCAGGGAAAATTTATTTAATAAATCTTTCGTTTCATCCCGTTTAATGTTATTATTGGAAAAGAAGGGAATTTTTAAATTGACAACTAAAGTCTGCATAGCAACGCGGTTGTCATGCAGTGTATGATTTGATTGTGTCACGTGATTACTGTGTGAATAATACATCCGTCAGACGAGACAAAAATCTGAAAAACATTATCTTGTTTTGTGTTTTTTTCACACATCCTTTTTTTGTTACGTAACAAATAGCAATCAAATGTTATTTATTATTTATGATACAAGATTTGATATTTCGAGTGAGATCATTTCTGTGTATATATTATTTTGTCAAATGTGTGATGTTGTTGTGTATCTTATATTTTTCGAAGTCCGTCTGCCCAGCGTGTTCGTAGTGCGTTGGACTACGGGTGACTATCCCTCTGTGTGTGCGGGTTCAATTCCGTGGGATGGCAGAAAAAGCCACAGATTCCCCAGATTTACGGTGTTCGTGGCACCGAGCCGAAGAGCTGAAAAGCTCAAGTGCTTCTGGATCGGTAAAAAATAAAATAATATTTTTCGAAAATGTGTGATATTGTTATCGTTTTTTTACATTTATGTAATATGTCCGAGCTTGTGTGTTCTATGTGGCAACGTATGTGTGTGAAGCATGCCCATTTAACAAAGCAGTGGAAAAGCATATATGTGTTTTTTTAAATAGAAGTATTTTCTGAATTATTCGAGCGCGGCTCCCATGCTGGAGATCCGTGTTCAATTCACGGTACGGCCAAAGATTTTTTTCTGTTTTGGGCATAAATGAAAAAAAATCCAACCTGAACAGCTTCGAGGCGACTGCACTAGCCATGCGGCCAGTGGCGGCTCGTGATCATTTTTGTTGGTGGGGCCAGACAGATATTTTCGGAAAAATTATGTTTTCGGTTAGGATATATTTTAATGTATAAAATAATAAATACACGTTACACCTTATTTTTGGTGGGGCCCGGCCTCACTGGCCCTTAATGACGAGCCGCCACTGCATGCGGCCATTAAATTCCTCAGGCTCTCGTTCCATATGACCTACACCGCCCTAAATAACGGTACTACAGGCAGTAACAACAGTTACAGACGAGACCTCCGTACAACATGGACAGAGAAGAGACAAAAATAGGTCTATTTAGACAGAACTCAACATTTTAAAACATGGCTTATGCTACAAATAAGAATGAGAAAATTGAAGTATTTTGGACATGTAAAGAGAAACGAAGAATTGGAGACCATCACATCACACTGCAAAATAAGCGGAAACAAAGAGGCAGACAGGCTAGCAAAAGCAGGAGGCGATTGCCTCAGACTGATTACGAAATGAGCTACGAGGAGGCTAAAATAACCATCGGATGGTGATATAGAGAGCAGTAGTCGCAAGACCACACTCAACACAGCGCAAAAATGGTTACTATGGTCTGTCCCGTTACTATGGTTGTCTGGCAGTCAAGTTGTCATTTCCGCCTCTGTACCGACCATAACAGACTCCGGTACCATATTTACAACAAAGTTAAAATTTGCACAACTAGCCTGTGCCACTGTGGGCAGGCTGACATGACGGCAAAGCACCTACTGCAAGACTGCCCATAGCTAGCAGGCCTGAGAAACGAAACCTGGCCGGAAAATATTGAGCTAAATAAGAAGCTCTACGTAGGGACGGAGTTTCTAAATACAACAGCAGAATTTTCGAGGAGATCTGGTACATCAGTCTAAGCGGTGATCGCGAGAGAGAGAGAGGGGAACGAGGGGCGTGCACATAACTTCTACGTCACAGAGACTCACGAGAAATGTCCCAAGTTGTTGGGTCTCTTAAGTATTAAATGTACATCCTGTCCGTAGAATGGGATGTTGCTAGTACATGATGTGATTCAATTTTCTCTAATGAAATTTAATGTCCCTAGTCGTCCGTTTACTCTTAAGTAACCAACAAAGTTTACGAGATTACCAGCAGGCATGCATTTAAGACATCTTCGTCTCACTGGTCTGTCTGTCTTTCGTCCCTCGTCCGTCCGAACGCACGCCCGCACGTTCGTGCGTCCGTCTGTCTACCTGTTCGTCTGTCTACCTACCGTAACTACCGTACCTACCTACCTACCTACCTACCTACCTACCTACCTATCTATCTATCGTCTCTCTGTCTGTCTACCTGCCTGTCTGTCTGTCTGTGTTTGTCTGTCTGTTCGTCCGTCCGTCTAGCTAGCTTGCTTGTTGTCTGCTTGCTTATCTATCTTTATATCTCTCTGTCTGTCCGTCTGTCTGTCTGTCTATCTATCTCTCTCTTTCTGTCTCTCTGGTTGTCTGTCTGTGCGAATGTCGGTCTGACTGTCTTTCTGCCTGTCTGTCTAGCTAGTTAGGTTGCTGTCTTAATGGCTGCATACTCATCATCTATATATATGCCTGCCCTTCCGTCTGTATGTCTGCCTATCCGTCTTTCCGTCTTGTGTATCTACATGTCTGTCGATCTAACAATTTACGAGCTATGTACACACCTATCTTTCTTTATCTTTCTTTTTGTGTGCGTTACATTGTATGTGGCTTGAAAAATGCAGGCATATATAGAGAAATAAACCTGAGCTGATCAAGATTGAGTGGGTAAGCTACGGCGCAGATACTGAGACAAGTCACGCACTTACAGAAATGTGGACATTCGTCAAGCCAAGTTAATTCTGTAATGTATCTTCTTCCTGTTTCTCAAGCTGGTACCCAATCTTTTACAGAAGGTAACTCACTTTTATAATAGCCAGATAGCCAGTGTCCACTCACATTACATTTTAGCCACATTTAAACAAAAATGCTTTTTCAATATGGATGGCTTTTAAAAATCACATCTTAACTATAAAGCGTAAAATAGCTGCGTCTGTTTGTCTGTCTCAGGGGGAAAACTCGTGAACAATGAGTTTTAAAATGATGAAATTTGCACTGTTAATTCTTGATGGAATTGCTATGTCAGCGCGACTATTTTGAGTTCTATACATTATTAAATTCTAGAGATATGAGTGAATTATTAGATACTATAGTTAAGTTAGATACCAAATAAGACAGAACTTTGGCACATAACCTTGCTTGAATTACATTGAGAAACATAGGATGTCTGCATTGGCGGCTCGTGTTCAGTTTTCTTGGTGGGGCCAGACATTTTTTCCGGATAAATCATGGTTTTTGGTTGCTATATTTTAATTTATAAAATAATAAATACACCTTATACATTATTTTTGGTGGGGCCCGGCCCCACTGGCCCTAATGACGAGCCGCCACTGGATGTCTGCATATTTGACGCGTTGGACTACGGGTGACAAGTCCTCTGTGAGTGCGGGTTCAACTCCGCGGACTGGCAGAAAAGCCACAGATTCCCCAGATTTACGGTGTTCGTGGCACCGAACCGAAGTGTTACGATGTCCATGACACCGAGCCGAAGAGCTTTCAGCTCAAGTGCTTCTGGATCGAAAAAATAAAAAATTATAATGCACTTTGTAAGCTGTTAATAATTTTCTTAAGGCTGTTCTTGGTGCCGTCGTTCCATCTTTTGCGTGGTCTTCCTCTTGCTCTGTACTCGTTATACTTTTTCTGTGGTAGACGATATCATGGCATTCTTGTCAGGTGTCCAAACCATTTAATCTGTTGATCTTTTATCAATTGTATGACTGGTTTCACATCCAGTCTCCTGATTTCTTCATTTCTAATTTTGTCTCTTATTGTTACACCTGCAGCTCTTCTAAGACACCTCATCTCCGTCGTTTAGATTTTCCGCTCATTGGCTGCTGTTAATAGGCCATGTTTAGAGTTATAAGGTATCTAAATTGTAAACATACGCCCCTACTTGCTAATAATTGGTCTTGACCTTTATTCTTGATGCGAAAATAGCCATGATTTCCATGATGCTTTCAATTTGATCTCTGTTTTCTGTAAAGGTTTTATTTTCATTGACATTTCGACGGAGATCGAGTGGTTAGAAGAGTTATTTTTGGTTCCTTTCTGTTTAATTTAGAAAAACACAACAAAATCAGGATTGAGAAACAAGACAAAATCAGGATTGAAAATATTCATGAACTGGATATTTGCATTGTAATTTTTGTTGTTGTTGTTCTTGTCGACATGTTGTTCGACAATTCGCATTTGTTTTCTGAATTGTTGTGACAATTTGATTTTTAATGTATGGGAGGGTGTAAATTGTGGAGAGATAAACAGAGAGAGAGAGAGAGAGAGAGATGAAAGCATGTAGGAAATTCGAAAAAGTATGTAAATGTTGAATGTCAATGGTAATCGCTAGAGGAAGTTGGTGAAATGTGATTGGTTGTGTCGTAGAGAGAATGTAAGAGAACGAGAGAGAGACACAGAGAGAGAGAGAGTGTTATCTAAGGTATAGAATGTGTTTATAAGAGCGTGTGTGTGTGTGTGACTGAGGGGGTACAAATGTGAACGAATGTGTGTGAGAAAGATGAAGTGTGTGTGTGAGAGAGAGTGTGTTGTTAGAAGACATGTGAATGAATGTGTGTGTGAGAGAGAGATGGAGTGTGTGTGTGTGAAATATTGAGTGTGGGTGAGAGAAATGGTGTGTGTGTTAGAGATTGAGTGTGGGTGAGAGAAATGGTGTGTGTGTGTGAGAGAGATTGAGTGTGGGTGAGAGAGATGGAGTGAGAGAGAGAGTGGGGGGGTGGGGAGTGTGATACCAGAGGACATATGTGTGAGTGTGTGTGAGAGAGAATGTTTGTTAGAGGGAGCATGTGTGTGAGAAAAAAAAGCGTAGAATTAAGAGAATACGGGCGAATTCCGTATCACCGACGAGGACCCCACCCTCTCCCCCGGCCTCCACCATGTGATTTTGAAGGCTGTTTTGAAAATTTTGTAAGAATATTATTTTAATGTTTTTTAACGAATTTTGGACCCGCGGTCTCTTTACATCCTACTTTTATCTATTTTAAGTAGTCAAGTGTTCTTTTACGTGCTCAACTTGATCACAGTCTACGTTTTATCTTCCGTCTCCGATAGGACTAGGAACCAGGGGCGGCTCGTCATTAAGGGCCAGTGGGGCCCGGCCCAACATAATCGAAAGGGGGAATAACGTCCCGGAATAGTAAATGCTAAAAAAAAGCCATGATTTTTCCGAAAATTTGTGTCAGGCTCCACCAAGAAAAATGACCACTAGCCGCCGCTGCTAGGAACCCAATCTCACCTACGTTGAGATCAGGGATCTCTGAAAAAATATAATGATCGCTCTACGCGGGGAACGAACCGTGTACCTTTATAACGAGAGACGAGCTCCTTACCTCTACTACACCATACAGACACCCTGCAGAAATAACTAAGGGAGGGAAAGACGCTATTTACGAAACGCAAACCAGTTCTAGAAATCTCTTCTTATCCTGTCGCTGTCAGGCAAACCAAGATTTAGAGAATAGAAAGAAAAGATACACACATACATATTTGTTTTAGAGTAGCAGTTTGCAAACATTACATTACCGCAGACCCCCTCCCAGGAAGAGGATTCCTTTTGCCTTGAACAAGACGCGTCATTATTAGCATCATCAGTACATTTGCGTTTCAATTTCATCCAGCGATCCATCAGACGTTCAGCCAAAATGTTTTGTAGCAAAATCAAATGCACGCCGTTATTTATCATATCTTTCCTAAGATCGTTTCAGCCAATTACTTACTTAAATCTCATTTTTCTAGCGATGGAGTTATTATTACACCACACCAACAGTTAAACTGGGTACAATCTCTCAGACCGCGGGAGACTTCAAATGATCTCTCATTTTGTCCTGTCAGATATTTAGACTCCGATCTGGTCCGGGTCTTTTGATTCTGCAGCGGAACTAGTTTACCACTGTTTTTATACATGTTTTTAAAATTGTATTTGTCTGTTTGAAATGTCAAAGATCATGATATTTATTCAAGCGCTTGAAGACCACATGTTAGTACCTCACGGATCCTAGTTTCTGAAACGCTGTTTTAGAGTGAGTACGTGTTTTCAACGAGATATCATCATCATCAGGTGCCGTCTCCACATCGAAGGTTGGCTGCAATCTTCTTCTTCTTCTTTGCGTTCGTTCTTTACGACCAATTTTAATCACTCTTTGTGATATGTTTGATCTTTGCCAAGAACGTGTATACGTTGCACACTGGTTTGGCAGGCCCCTAAACGCATATTCTACACGTTTTGGGACACGTGCATCCGATTTCAGTCAAATGACATGCGTGGCAGGTAACAGTGGTTCTATTCTTTACACCCCAAATTTGGGCCCCGGTAACCACTCGGACGTGGCTGCAATGAATCTCCAGCATCCTCTGTCTTTCGCCTTGGTGTTCCACACTGCCAGACTGTAACCTGTCCATTTCCTAAAATTTCATTCCCACTTATCTCTGGGTCTTCCTCTTGCTCTTCCCCCTCAACTTTCCCCTCTAGTAAATGTTTAATCATGGTGTCATGTCTTTTTATGTGCCCAAAATACTTTACTTGTCTGAATTTTATTTCTCTTAATAATTGTTTCTTCATGCCTAGTTTTCCTAAAACTTGTTTATTTGTCTGTTTTTCTGTCCATGAAACGCTGCCTATTCTTCTATATATCCACATCTCAAATGCATCAATTCTGTCTTCTAACTGCTTGTTCATTGTCCATGTTTCGAGCCATACATTAATATAGGATATATATAGCATTTGATCATTCTAATTTTTAGCCTGTTTGTGATTTGTTTGGATGTCAGTAACTTCCTCATACTATTGAAATTATCCTTGGCCATTCCTATTCTCTTTTTAATTTCTGTTATACATCTGTCATCATCTGGTAACAAGTAGTGAGAGAAGCAGTGTTTTTCAAGTTTGAATGAAAGAGAGAGCAAATTGAGTGATAGGTCCATCATCAATGCACTTTGGTGAGTAACCATGTGTGCTCCGATCTCTTTCTTAACAGGAAGATCTCAGCGGCAGTGCACCAACTCCTTAGCACCGGTGAGAATTCCCAATATATTTTAGAAAATGGTGAACATGTTTTGTATGAGTTTAAAAAAACAATCTTTCTAATAAATTTTGCACGGTATGTATTGTGTAGATGATGATGGTGGTGGTTGTGATGGTGGTAGTAGGGATGATGATGATGATGTTGATAGTGATGGTGGTGATGATGATGATAATGGTGGTGGTGATAATGATGATAATGGTGGTGGTGATAAAGATGATAATGGTGGTGGTGATAATGATGATAATGGTGGTGGTGATAATGATGATAATGGTGGTGATGATAATGATGATAATGGTGGTGGTGATAATGATGATAATGGTGGTGGTGGTGAGGATGATGATAATGATGATATCATTTTACTACAGTCTCCTTCATTACCAACATCTACAAAAGCAAACAACCCTTAACACAGACATGTTGATCTACCCTATCCCAGCCCAGGCTCGTCCTAATTTCTTGTATAGAAATGTATACGTCCGTCCCCATTTGTGTATCTACTCATTTCTCCTAATTGTGTTACTGATCCTTCGTCTATCTATATCCCTATATTAGAACTTCTTCATCCAAGATAATACAGTTACATCAAAATCAATAACAGTATCAGACGTTCACACTAAATATAACGAAGTTTTCCATATTATGTTCAAACAATCCTCATTATTTTCTGGTCCCCCAAATCTCTTTCCCGCTTCCTCTATGTCTCTCTCCATCAGTCCACATTTTATTTTTCTTCCTGTGTCAATTATTTATTCCCTCTTTTAATGTCCCTTCCATCGTCCATAAAACAACAAAATTCAATTTCCAGAATGTCTCCTAATACGATTTGACCCAAAACAGGAATTATAGGATCGAAGTTCGCGCCAAAAAGCTAGTAACAAAATACTCTATAATGAAATTGGCAAATATAGGATGTAGCATTTTGGTAGTGATGTTGACAATGTGTGACAGTACCAGGGTTCGGATCTTAAAGGGAAGGGGATGTAAATCTTGTTATATCCTTTTGTTACGTAACATTATTATAGGGAAACAGAATCACGTGATTCAATTGTATCGGAAGACAAAATGTTTAGCATATATTTTAGCGGGAAAATGAAAATCAAGATGGCAGGTTTGACAAGAGTCGGTGTATAGAATTATTTTTTGTATTTAGTTTCGACAATTGATTTCGTTATTATTACTTGTCTCCCCGAAGGATGTCATTTTTCGTTAGGAGTATATTTGTAAAAATATTTGTAAAAATGGCCGCCAAACACAAAATTTCAAACCCCTAAGGCTCTAAATGTAATGAATATAAATGAATTCTGTCTTCACTCTAAGGTGAGCAATTGTAATATCTAAAATATTACACACGCTTTTTAGGATATAGTAAATATTACATTTTAATGAATTTTTTGGGGTAAACACACACATCACCCCCAACAAAAAAACCCAGCATTTTTCGAATTTTGAGGGCATTTTACCCAAAATTTATTAAAAATGTAATATTTAGTATATCCTAAAATGCTTGTGTAATAATTTAGATATTACAATTGCGCACCTTATAGTGAAAACAGAATTCATTTACATTCATTAGATTCAGAGCCTTAGGGATTTGAAATTTTGTTTTTGGCAGCCATTTAGTATTGTTTCCATGGCAACGCTTTGACATTTTTAACTAATTTTTTCTACTCTTCTAAGTCATAATCTTTCAAAATGGTTATTCAAATTTTACATTAATATGACCACAACGAAAATAGCTTCTTGATCCCCACACTACAGAATTCCCTCCCCCTTAAATGTCAAGGTTCTCCTTATATATGGAGAGGAGACATGGAAAACAACTAAGGGGAACACCAAAACGTTGCAGACATTCATCAATAGATGCCTGTGCAGGATACTCCATCGCGAGGGAATGACAGGACTACAAACACGGGAACTCTGGGATAGAACAGGACAACGACAGGTGGAACAAGAGATAAGGAGCAGAAGGTGGCGATGGATAGGACACACACTGAGGAAACCCCTAATAGCATCACAAGATAGGCTCTCTGATGGAACCCCCAGGCAACAGAGGTAAGGGAAGACCCAGGAACACCTGGAGACGGGAGTTGGAGACGGAATGCAAGAAAATGTGAAGATAGTGGAGAGATCTGGAAAGAATGGCCTTGGATAGGCGGGCTTGGAAGGCCTTGGTTGCGGGCCTATGCTTCCCTCGTGGCAAAGGGGGAAAAGAAGTAAATTTGTTTGTATACATTCCTTCGATACATATCTCCGGAAGATTATGAGCATACGACAAGATAACCAACTCTGAAGTATTATGGTGGAGTTGGTTGACCACTTTTGCCGTTAAGAGTATGGGTGGAAGCTTTAATTTCCGTTTAGTGATCCAGATGAGTCGCCCTTGTTCTGTTATATCCATGTTTATTTAGTGTAGTCTTCATATTGTCTATCCTTCTTTGTCTGTCTTACTTTAGCAATATTATCTGATCTTTTTTTTTGTAATATGCTGTTATTGGTAGTTGGTTGTATTGCATTCTCATTAAATGTCAGAACCATTGTACTCTGAAGCACTACAACATGCAAACTTGCCTTCCATCATGGGCATGCTCAGCAGTAGAAGACTAAGATGGCTATTGCCTGTGAGAAGAACGGATAATAGCTGCATACTCCAACAGGTGTTGTTCTGGGAACTTAAGGAAGGGAAGAGGCTCAAAGACATGCTACTGCTCAGATATGCTGTGTGCAAGACCTCAATGAAAAACTTTTCTATCACTCCTAGCAAATAGACAACAAATAGGTGATGATTAAGTTATGTAGAAAACAAAATTACGCAAAGTTGTATAAGTCTATGCGTTTAGGGCCTACCAAACCAATGTACAACGTATACACGTTCTTGGCAAAGATCAAACATATCACAAAGAGTGATTAAAATTGGTCGTAAAGAACGAACGCAAAGAAGAAGAAGAAGAGACTGATAACTGAAAAAAGGTCATAAGTCAGAATGATAATCCTTACACTGTTCACATCACACTTTGGAGTAATGTCCCGTAGTATTTTCAGAACCTTTGGTTTGACATCTCCATTCACTAGTATGCAGGTGATAGGAGGGTTAATTTCTTTCATTGCTTGTCGAATGGGTAGGGCGGGGGGTTTGAACCCACAACCCTCCATATGTCCCAGCGCTTATGCATCTCACTAATCTTTCGTATCATATCGCACTTACAGATATAATTATAAAGCATTTGGGGATCTTCCAGTCTGTCTCGTTCCTGAGATGAAATCTCCATAGAGGGGATATCCATTGAAATTGGTTGATTGATCAGTGAGTAACCATGTGTGCTCCGATCTCTTTCTTACACTTAAATTTCTCCGCGGCACTGCACGAACTCCGTAGCACCGGCGAGGGTCTCTGATGTAGCTTAAAAGATGGTGAAAATATTTTGCATGAGTTTTAGTTTTTAATATTTCCAATTAATTTTTCCCAGACATGGTTTCCAGTCTGCTCTTCTCGATTTTCGAATTGCAAATGGTTAATTTAAGTGCTTAATTTAAACACGGGACCTACGTTTTATCGTCTATCTCCGATAGGACAAGGAACTCGATCTCACCTACACTTAGATAAGAGATCTCTTTAAAATTATACTGATTGCTCCACGAGGGAGTAACTAACATCTACACAACAGAGGCCCCTATGAAACGAGTCAATCACCTAACATCTACACTACAAAGATCCCTATAGAATGAGATACAATCACCTAACATCTACACCACCGAGATTCCTATAGAATGAAAGACATGCCCTAATCTCTACACCACCGAGATCCCTATAGAATGAAAGACAAGCCCTAATCTCTACACCACCGAGATCCCTATAGAATGAAAGACAAGCCCTAATCTCTACACCACCGAGATCCCTATAGAATGAAAGACAAGCCCTAATCTCTACACCACCGAGATCCCTATAGAATGAAAGACAAGCCCTAATCTCTACACCACCGAGATCCCTATAGAATGAAAGACAAGCCCTAATCTCTACACCACCGAGATCCCTATAGAATGAAAGACAAGCCCTAATCTCTACACCACCGAGATCCCTATAGAATGAAAGACAAGCCCTAATCTCTACACCACCGAGATCCCTATAGAATGAAAGACAACCCCTAATCTCTACACCACCGAGATCCCTATAGAATGAAAGACAACCCCTAATCTCTACACCACCGAGATCCCTATAAAATGAAAGACAAACCCCTAATCTCTACACCACCGAGATCCCTATGGAATGAAAGACAAGCCCTTAATCTCTACACCACAGATACCCCTATGGAATTGGTAATCCTTTGCGTTCCCGAGATAATCGTTATCAGTTACGTGTAAACAGAATCCAGATCTGTTAACTGAAGCAAATGATGCTTGAATAATTACATCGTTTCTAAAAATGTATCTTTTCACTCTCCCACTAACTCTCAATTATTTTACGCATCGATTACAATGTAACAAGTAACACTAGACGAATGAAAAGTTATTTATCAATCATTCTCTTGCATGTCGACAAATTTATTCTTCCTGCACGCGCATAAATCGGCGCACACATACAAACACGGGTTGGAGAATTCTCTCTCGCGTGTTTTAATTCTCGCCGTGGGCTCGGCAAATGATTTAAGTATGAGAGGCATTGCGATGAGATCGCTTCACACCAGGTTGTATTTAACATAGTCGTTTCATAAAACAATAGATATTGAACCAGGGAACTAGTTTATGGGGACAGTCCATAGGAAGTAGCCGATATTGTAAGTGGTGATTTTATGAGAGATTTGTTACCAATCAAGTACAACTTTGAGATTCTGAGAGTCTCAGTTTGGTGCTATTTCTTCCTTGTGTATGTACCTGTTCTGTAGGTAAGTTGAAATTTGTTAATGTTGTGTGCACAGTTTTGTAAGTAAATTTATCATTGTTTCAGTGCACTAAATCTTGCGTAATTTTATTTTTAAAATATTCTAAAGCTGAATGATTAACTTCATTGCACCGGGTTTTATCCCCCAGGCTAAGTCCCTTTCCGTAGACATGGCACGCCACCTGTTGAGAGTATTGCACAAAGTTCCGACAACAATCCTAGGGATCTCTGGAAAAAAATGCACGCGTGAACAGAATAGCGCGGTCTGGATTCAAACTCACGATCTTCGGGACGAAAGGCAACGGTTTAACCACTTGACCACATAGACCCCCTGTAATTGCACAATTGATATCAATGTTGCACACTTGTATAATTCTACGTACATGATTTATAGTTTTTTTATATTACAGTTCTGTAATTGTATCTACAACATTACATATTCCTTCTACAGGTCTATACTTTTATCTACAACATTACATATGTTAACCAGACAGGAACCCATGATGACCCTGGTCAAGAAGAGAAAATGGCGATGGGTCGGGCATACCCTACGGAAGACAAAGTCGAGCGTCACTAGACAAGCAATTTATTGGAACGCACAAGGAAACGAAAAAGAGGCTGCCCTAAACAGACCTAGATACGAAGTCTTCTTGAGGAACTGAAGAGTGCTAGACTATCCTGGGAGACCCAAAAAGAAAACAGCCAGAGACAGAGAAGAGTGGCGAACAACTGTTGAGGCTCTATGCTTCATAAGGAGCGAAGAGGAATAAACTAATATATGTTAATTTTTTTTAAATAGTGTCTCATAGTCTTTCATACCAGTACGAGTGTGTGTCACTTCACATTTCTAGGTCCGATTGTGCAGAAAGTAGGAGGACCAATTCCTTTCCTCGAGTGGGGACAGACCATTAGGGGATTGAGCCTACAATCCTTTTGTGTCTGATTCGATATAAAAACGCTCTACACATTACATTAATCCATCCTACATACGAATGTTACAGTTCTATGTCTTTATGTACAACATTATGTATGTTATAGTTCTATGGCTTTATGTACAACATTATGTATGTTACAGTTCTATGTCTTTATGTACAACATTATGTATGTTATAGTTCTATGGCTTTATGTATAACATTATGTATGTTACAGTTCTATGTCTTTATGTACAACATTATGTATGTTACAGTTCTATGTCTTTATGTACAACATTATGTATGTTACAGTTCTATGGCTTTATGTATAACATTATGTATGTTACAGTTCTATGTCTTTATGTACAACATTATGTATGTTACAGTTCTATGTCTTTATGTACAACATTATGTGTGTTACAGTTCTATGTCTTTATGTACAACATTATGTATGTTACAGTTCTATGTCTCTGCGTACAACATTATGTGTACACTAGTTTTCTACCTAGCGACGGCTGGGATTTACGTACGGAATTTGTTCCAACCACAGCTGCTTTCAGATCGACCCAGATTGAATCTTCTACCAGAGAAGCGTTGGAAAGTGAAAGATACCATGAGGATGGTGATCACATCACGCATCGTTTGCGGTGAAATGAAAATCGTGGCATATCCTTTAGAGCATAGATTCCCAAACTTTTTCGGCCCACCGCCCACTTTGCACAACTTAAACTTTGTAACGCCGCCCTCCACATTATAACAGTTTGCCAACGTCCCCCCTCCCCACATATATACATGCTCTATGTTCTCTTTGACATAGAAAATTGATACATATTTATGTAATACTTGGTCAATTTTCAAATGATTATATGCATGAAATAGAAAATTGATGAAAAATGGATCGTGTAAGACGGACATAAGATGAATTAAAATCTAGAATTCCAATTTTAAATGATTATTCAATCTCAAAATCACGAAAATAATTTATTTTAAAATATATATTATTAATTTATTCTTCAATGAGCCACTGACCTCTAATCGCCTGAACACCCCCAAATTCTTCTAAACCCACTATCGAACCCCCGCCCCTTTCCCCGTGTCCTCCCCCTCCCTGACCGCTTCAGCGCCCACTGGGTGGCGGTACCGCCCACTTTGGGAAACGCTGCTTTAGAAGATGTAACCATCAACCACAGTATCGTTTGCGGTATGTCACCAAAAATGATGGTCATAACACTGTATTCAACAGTCATTTTTGGGTTTAAAAACCGGATTTATTTTATATTTTTTTAAATACATATAAATTAAATGATGCCTTCATCCGTGTGTTGCCTAGTCCTGCAAGAGAAGCAAAGAATAACACCACTGCGACCTACAAGACATGTTGTAAGAGGCATCTGATGCCAGATTTAGGAGAGCTGCCCTAGTAAATAAAAAGCAACCACAGAAATCGAATGTGATGACCTACTTGTAGGCTCATAACTGACACAACGTATAATCGTTCTTAGACTCAGATCACATACAGCTCACACAAAGTGGTCGATATGGAGCGTTGAAAGAAGAAGATATATTCCACTATAGTTTATAAATAGAAATCTGAACGAAATTGATGTTTGTGTTATAGACAAATTATTTGCTCATTTTTCATGACAGTCTCACTACATTTCTGTGACTTTATGTATTGATTGATTTGATTGATTGATTGATATGACCGTCATTATTGCACTTCGATGAGTTACCATATGTGTTCCGATCTCTTTCTTATACAGGAAGATCGCAGTGGCGGGGCACGAACTCCGTAGCATGGAGGTTCTCGATGTAATTATAAAGATGGTGAAAATATTTTGTAGGGATTTAATTTGTTTTTAATTTCCGAATGAAATTTTGCAGGAGCAGCGACTTTCCAGCCTGCTCTTCTAGATTTTAAACTGTCAAATATTCCTTTACGTGCTCAAATTGAACACGGGACCTACGTTTTTATCGTCCGTCTCCGATAGGACTAGGAACTTGATCTAACCTGCACTGTGATCAGGGATCTCTGGAAAAATATCTCGACGGATCCATGGAGGAGCGAACCAAGTACTTTCAGAACGTGAGGTGAGCATCTAACATCTACGTCACAGTACCATCGTTTAAAATCACATCTCTCAAGTGAATATAATAATTGAATATTCCGGTAGTATTTTGTTAGACAAGGAATGAGATCAGATTTTTGTAGTGTCAATAATTTACACAATTACATTCATCTTCATTCTGGAGCACATGAGTGCTGACGACAAAGAGAGAGTAGACAGGCTGGTTATCTCTGCCACACTATCAAGGGGTCAATCAAGTGGCGGCTCGTGTTCATATTTGTTGGTGGGGCCAGACACAAATTTTCGGAAAAATCTTGGTTTTAGGTTAGGTTATATTTTAATTTATAAAATAATAAATACACGTTAGACATTATTTTTGGTTGGGCCCGGCCCCACTGGCCCTTAATGACGAGCCGCCACTGTGTTAATCAATGAACAGAGCTGACATTCTGAACGATCTCATAGAGTGTTACTGCATAGATGATTTTCATCTAAAGCAATCCATGCCAACCGCTAAATTGCAAGATTGTGGATGAAGATTGGAGTGGCCAAAAAAGAACAGTACAACAGAAGTATGAGCAGGTTTAACAATCAGCTTCGAACTGATATGGTTAGTCGTTGGACGCTGTTGGAGATATTACGAAGGAGATCGGAGCACCTATGGACGTGTCTGGGGCGCAATGAAGATATTCTAAACTGAAAATGAAAACTTAAATAATAAGATCAGATTTTAAAAACTGATTGCTTCCCATTCAAATATAGTACAACAAAGTTTTACAAGTATTGGGCGCACAATCTCCTTTATATTTTACATTTTTGAAAATATAAAATAAATTCATGTTTGCATGACAAAAAACAAGTTGAAACAAAATTCAACAATTGAAATTATTGACACTTTGTGAATGGCGGAATGACTGACTTATCAGCAAAAATAATAAATAAATAATAATTAAATTATTCGGCGACATAAGCACCAACAGTCTTAAAGAGCAATGCTACTCCGATACAGTGGATACAAAGCAAGAGGACGTCCAGGAAATAAAAATGGACCTGAGAGATCTTCTTCTTCTTTGCGTTCGTTCTTTACGAACAATTTTAATCACTCTTTGTGATATGTTTGATCTTTGCCAAGATCGTGTATACGTTGCACATTGTTTTGGTAGGCCCCTTAACGCATAGACTTCTACACGTTTAGGACACATAATAGACACGACGAAAGACACTGTTTACGATGCTCACACAAAAGCCTGTTCTAGAAATCAATTCTTATCCTGACATTGTGAGGCAAAAGATGATAAATATGAGCAAGAATGAGCAATTTCTCATACTCGTACTTTATATATATTACCATCGTTTATAATCAAATCTTTTAATTATTTTGAATATGGATAAGCACTTTCATAAGGTTATTTCTCTCGTGTGTTGCCGAGGTTATAATCAAATCTTTTAATTATTTTGAATATGGATAAGCACTTTCATAAGGTTATTTCTCTCGTGTGTTGCCGAGGCTCGCAAGGGGAGCACAGAATATTAGCTCTGCGATCTACACAGCGACTCGTAAAAGACGGCTTTTGGTTGGGGACTAGAGAAGCTACCCTAGTAAATAAAAAGCGTTGCAGAAATCGGATGTGTTGGCCTACTTGTAGACGCATAACTGGCACAAAGTACAATCGTTCTTAGGCTCAGATCACTACAAGTCACAAAGAGTTGTTAACAAGTGCTCGATAAGGCGCGTTCGAAGAAGAAGAAGAAGAATCAGTCAACAAGTTGAACAACATTTTTGGAAAAAATAGACAAAATCTCTCCCCAAAAAACCCCAACAATATGGAGCGTTTGAAGAAGAAGTAGATAAGGCTTTTCAAGGACACTAAATTAACACGTGTTGAGAATACAAATTAAATTTGTATCACGTTTTTATAAGTAAACAAATTTTGATCCAATTTTAAATTTAACGTTTGTGGTAACATCCGGTGCGAGAAAGTCTTCTGCGCATGATAATGATATAATGGCTGATTAAACACGTTATGAATTTAATACATTTTTAAAACCCTCTTAATTAACTTATAACTCGGTAAAGAAACCATGCAGAGAGTTGAAAGTGGACCTACACATTTCTGCATGAGAAAGCTGTCTAAAATATTTCAGAGTTTGAAGCTCGAAAGTTTTTTTTTCTGTGACAAAGAAATACGCACATGACAGAGAAATTTATTTGATAAAATGTTTTTATAAATATGGGTTATGAAGCAGAAGTAGTGTTGGTGAAAGTAGTGGTGTTTCTAGTGGTAGTGGTGGTCGTAGTGGTAGTGGTTGTGGTGGTAGCAGTGGTAGTGATGATCGTATTGGCAGTGCTAATTGTAGTGGTAATGATGGTCGTAGTGGTGGTGATGGTCGTAGTGGCAGTGGTGGTCGTAGTGGTAGTGGTGGTCGTAGTGATGGTGGTGGTGGTCGTAGTGGCAGTGGTGGTTGTAGTGGTAGTTATGGCCGTAGTGGTAGTCGAAATGGTGGTGGTGGTCGTAGTGATAGTGGTGGTCGTAGTGATAGTAGTAGTGGTCGTAGTGGTAGTGGTCGTAGTGATAGTAGTGGTCGTAGTGATAGTGGTGGTCGTAGTGGTGGTGGTGGTCGTAGTGGTAGTTGTGGTTGTAGTGGTAGTGATGGTCGTAGTGGTGATGGTGGTCGTAATTGTGGTGGTGGTCGCAGTGGTAGTGATGATAGTTTTGGTAGTGCTGGTTGTAGTGGTAGTGATGGTCGTAGTGGCAGTTGTGGTCGTAGTGGTAGTGGTGATCGTAGTGGTAGTGGTGGTCGTAGTGGTAGTGCTGGGTGTAGTGGTAGTGATGGTTGTAGTCGTGGTGGTGGTCGTAGTGGCAGTGGTGGTCGTAGTGGTGGTAGTAGTGGTAATGATGATCGTAGTAGTAGTTGTGGTCGTAGCGGCAGTGGTAGTGGTGGTCGTAGTGGTAGTGGTGGTAGTGGTGGTCGTAGTGATGGTGGTGATAGTAGCATTAGTAGAATTAACACTCATCAGTAATAGCTGACTATATTAACAAAATATAAAGCCATAAAGAAAACAGTCAGACCACCCAACATCTGGTTTTCATTAGCTTCGACATTGTCTTGACCGTGCCATATTGTCAGATAGCCAGGTCATAGGCCAATTCATCAATAACGTGTGTGACCAGGTCATTGATGTAGTTGAGAAAATACGTAACGGTTAAGACATAGCCATGTGGTAAGCATTTCTTGAAGGCTTTTTTAGATAGGGTTGTTGTGTCTGAGTCTCAATCGATGCGTCGGAAGATCTAGAATAGAAGGTTGCGTTATGAGTGGACGTCGTCTATAGAGGTTTACCACCTCCAGAGGCTCATGTGAATCTAATGTCTTGGACATGTAGGTGTTCGAAGCAATGAGAGAGCGGACAGGCTTTCATCGACAGCATCGATTGTCGGGTGTTTAGCATGGATAAGAAGGATGTATTTTGCTAAGGAGGGTTCTGGCACCTGTGTACGCTAACTCTATAGCACGGCCAGAAGTCCCGATCCACGTTCAAGACTGAATAAATCTTTTCAGCACTTGAACACACTTTAAGCATAAAAGTATCAAAGAAATCACCTTCATTTTTGTCCCTGGTCACGCAGGAGTCAGGGATAATGAACGAGCTGACAGATTGGCTGGCATAGCCACAGTATCAGAGGGAGCTGCAATGGACCGAAATGACATTCTTAACGCATTGAGAGAGTCCTTTCAAACAGAAGAGTTTCAGGGTTGCGAGTCCCACTCGCTAACCAGATTGAGAGAGATGGGTGTCAATATTGATGCAGCCCGTAAAGAACGACATACCAAATATGCAAAGAGACTGATTAATCAACATCGAACTGGCCTGTTATGCCGCTGGACGCTGTTGGATTTGTTGAGACGGAGATCGGAGCACACATGAACATGTCCGGAGTGCTATAATGATAGTCCTCTGATAACTGAAGAAAGATGGTCTTCGGTCTCTTGGAGACATTTTGTTGTATGTATATCTATCTATATCCTCTTTGTGTCCCATTTCTCAAGAGATTTCCATTGCAGCCTTTCAGTCACCTTTCTACTAATTATTTCCCATGTCAGGCCACACTTTCTACTAATTATTTCCCATGTCAGGCCACACTTTCTACTAATTATTTCCCATGTCAGGCCACACTTTCTACTAATTATTTCCCATGTCAGGCCACACTTTCTACTAATTATTTCCCATGTCAGGCCACACTTTCTACTAATTATTTCCCATGTCAGGCCACACTTTCTACTAATTATTTCCCATGTCATGCCACACTTTCTACTAATTATTTCCCATGTCAGGCCACAATCTTTCAACTCTTTTTCCACAGTTCTTCTCCATGTTTTCTTTGAAATTCCAGACCTTCTTTGTTCTGCCGTTGTCCATCGGAGAGCTGTCCTAGCCAATGTCCCTACTGGTATACGACACACGATGCCCAATCCACCTTCATTTTCGCCTCTTACCGATAGTCTTGGTTAAGCACATATTGTTTTATTTTAAAAGTTCTTCATTTGCTAATATAGTTCTTCATTTGCAAAGTTCTGTATTGGTTAGAATATTCGTATGATTCTTCTTAAGCATTTATTTTGAAATGTCTCCAGCTTATATATGATGTTTTAAGTCATTTTCCAGCATTCACTCATTTTGACGTCATCCTGTTTAAATAAGGACACTAACACTGATGTTGAATCTATCCAGTTAATGAATTAAGAACCTTGGAGTTACTCGGTGTACAAGTAGAACTGGATACCTAAAGGGGAAGAGAGAAGAGTGTGTTTAACCAGAGAGACGCAGAAACTGTATGCATACAATTCAACATCTGTTGACTGAACACCTATGGGTCTGCTCAAAGTGCTATGACATCGGTTAAATAACCTATAACTTTTTCTTCTTTCTGCGTTCACCCGCTAATAATTCACACCTTGGGCGCTTGGTATGTTGCTTCTGCTTTTTGTGTGAAGACTTGCTTTCTTCTAATCATTGTCCCCCGCCATACATGCATGCCTTCACCGACTTCAGCGGTACTTGTAGTTTAATTCCTGAAATATTGATCTAATTTTTGCGTGAAAGATTGCTTTCCTTATTATCAGTGTCCCTCGTCATACTCCGACTTCAGAGATGAACGAATAGCTAATAACCAATCCTTTAGAAGAAATGTCAACATTCCCCTTTGTCTGAATCGTTTGATGAATCAGGAAATAATATATGTCCAGTTATATCAGTTCCCACTAAACTTCTCATTAATCATCTTCAAGGTAAAAAACATTCTCTCCAAACTTGATAACATCCTTGTTGCAGCAGGTTTCACAAACATGACTACACTTTTTCTATTTTGAATATCACCAGTAATTTTTGCTGCTGACTATCTAAAAAGCTAATGTTCTTCACAACAGATTTGTTCTGAAACCTGTCTGTTCCTAGCGCTGAATTATTCAACCATGAAACATTACTGATGTGCATTTATCATTATTTCTGATGAATTTGTGCATTCTTTTTCTTTCTTTCTCCAATACTGTTCTGTCTCACAGAGTCAGGATCAGAATAAGAAGATATTTCTAGAACGGGTTTTTGTGTGCGCTTCATAAAGTGTCTTTCGTTGAATCTGTTATCTCTAACGTCCACATATTGCATGTCCAGACTTTTGCTTTGTGTCCATTGTATCACAGTAACATTCGCGCGTGTGGTGTCGGGGCCCGAAAGGGAATCAAAGAATACTAACACTGCGTCCTACAAGGCATGTCGTAAGAGGCGACAGATTAGGACTTAGGAAAACTAACCTAGTAAATAAAAAGCATCGCAGAAATCGGATGTGCTGACCTACTTACAGGCGCATAACTGGCACAACGTACAATCTTAACGTTAGGCTCAGATCACATATAAATCACACAGAGTGGTTAACAAGTGGTCGATATGGAGCATTCGAAGAAGAAGAAGAAGAAGGAGTAACATTGCTCTTTGAGGCGCACTGTCTGTTGGTAGTCTGCATATGTCTGCATATGTCTGCATATGTCTGCATATGTCTGCATATGTCTGCATATGTCTGCATAAACCGATATCAGAGCTAAAAAAAATGTTCTTAACGAAATACAATGATGACGTTTCTACGAGCAGTCACTTAAACTTAATCTTCTCCTGTATCTTGTAGAATATCTGACAGTACCTGTCGCTCAATACTGAATTAAATACTTTCAATGATTACTAAAGAGTATTATAAACTCAACTGGGATATTTAGTTCGTCTCTTTTATTTCCGGTCTGTGTTTTACGATATCACAAACACATAACTGTCACATTGATTGACAGAACACGTAGACAGAGAGAGACAGAGAGAAACAGAGAGAGAGAGAGACAGAGAGATCGAGCTCGATATAATGTCCGTATCCATCAGATTACTTTTTATTCATTGATGTTAAATTTAAGTATCGAATTCTTGAATGATGGAAGTAGTAAAATATGATTGGTCAATGCTTTCGAATCTAGATCAAAGTTACATGGAGGGAAAATATATCAGAAATTAATGTCCCTAGAGATTACATAGTGGTTACAAGTTGTACAGATTCTCTAGTGTACAGATTGTACAATGTGCAGATTCTTTAGTGTACAGATTTTCTAGTGTACAGATTCTCTAGTGTACATATTCTCTAGTGTACAGATTCCCTAGTGTACATATTCTCTAGTGTACATATTCTCTAGTGTACATATTCCCTAATGTACAGATTCTCTAGTGTACATATTCTCTAGTGTACAGATTCTCTAGTGTACATATTCCCTAATGTACAGATTCTCTAGTGTACATATTCTCCAGTGTACATATTCTCCAGTGTACATATTCTCTAGTGTACATATTCTCCAGTGTACATATTCTCTGGTGTACATATTCTCCAGTGTACATATTCTCCAGTGTACATATTCTCTAGTGTACATATTCTCTAGTGTACATATTCTCTAGTGTACATATTCTCTAGTGTACATATTCTCTAGTGTACATATTCTCTAGTGTACAGATTCTCTAGTGTACATATTCTCTAGTGTACATATTCTCTAGTGTACAGATTCCCTAGTGTACATATTCTCTAGTGTACAGATTCTCTAGTGTACATATTCTCTAGTGTACATATTCTCTAGTGTACAGATTCCCTAGTGTACATATTCTCTAGTGTACATATTCCTTAATGTACAGATTCCCTAGTGTACATATTCTCCAGTGTACATATTCTCCAGTGTACATATTCTCTAGTGTACATATTCTCCAGTGTACATATTCTCCAGTGTACATATTCTCTGGTGTACATATTCTCCAGTGTACATATTCTCCAGTGTACATATTCTCTAGTGTACATATTCTCTAGTGTACATATTCTCTAGTGTACATATTCTCTAGTGTACAGATTATCTAGTGTACATATTCTCTAGTGTACATATTCTCTAGTGTACAGATTCCCTAGTGTACATATTCTCTAGTGTACAGATTCTCTAGTGTACATATTCTCTAGTGTACATATTCTCTAGTGTACAGATTCCCTAGTGTACATATTCTCTAGTGTACATATTCCCTAGTGTACAGATTCTCCAGTGTACAGATTCTCTAGTGTACATATTCCCTAGTGTACATATTCTCTAGTGTACATATTCTCTAGTGTACATATTCTCTAGTGTACATATTCTCTAATGGTTAGAAGTTGTACATATTCTCTAGTGTACATATTCTCTAGTGTACATATTCTCTAGTGTACAGATTCCCTAGTGTACATATTCTCTAGTGTACATATTCTCTAGTGTACAGATTCCCTAGTGGACATATTCTCTAGTGTACATATTCCCTAATGTACAGATCCCCTAGTGTACATATTCTCTAGTGTACATATTCCCTAATGTACAGATTCTCCAGTGTACAGATTCTCTAGTGTACATATTCCCTAGTGTACAGATTCTCCAGTGTACAGATTCTCTAGTGTACAGATTCTCTAGTGTACATATTCTCTAGTGTACATATTCTCTAATGTACATATTCTCTAATGTACATATTCTCTAGTGTACATATTCTCTAGTGTACATATTCTCTAGTGTACATATTCTCCAGTGTACATATTCCCTAGTGTACATATTCCCTAGTGTACATATTCTCTAGTGTACATATTCCCTAGTGTACATATTCTCTAGTGTACATATTCCCTAGTGTACATATTCTCTAGTGTACATATTCCCTAGTGTACATATTCTCTAGTGTACAGATTCCCTAGTGTACATATTCTCTAATGTACATATTCTCTAGTGTACATATTCTCTAGTGTACATATTCTCTAGTGTACAGATTCTCTAGTGTACAGATTCTCTAGTGTACATATTCTCTAGTGTACATATTCTCTAATGTACATATTCTCTAGTGTACATATTCCCTAGTGTACATATTCCCTAGTGTACATATTCTCTAGTGTACATATTCCCTAGTGTACATATTCTCTAGTGTACATATTCCCTAGTGTACATATTCTCTAGTGTACATATTCTCTAGTGTACATATTCTCTAATGGTTACAAGTTGTACAGATTTGAGTAAATAGAAAGTAATTATATATTCTTCTTCTTCTTCGAACGCTCCATATCGACCACTTGTCAACCACTCTGTGTGATTTGTATGTGATCTGAGTCTAAGAGCGATTATACGTTGTGCCAGTTATGCGCCTACAAGTAGGCCAGCACATCCGATTTCTGCGCTGCTTTTTATCTACTAGGGTAGCATCCCTACTTTAGTCGCCTCTTAGGACTTGAATTATAGGTTGCAGTGGTACTATTCTTTGCTTCCCTTCCGTGCCCCGATACCACACGGGCGTAAACTAATGATATGAATTTAGTTAAGCGCTAGACTGGACATTTTACTGGACATTTCTTCGTAGAAGAGTTTAGTAGGTTATTTGGGTTATTGTCGATTTGACTTTTCATCTTCAGCATCAAGTAACTTATCCCTTCAGGAACTTGACTCCCATGACAGCAGTCCTGAAAAACTCTGTTCTGTGCAAATTGACCGGCGTCAACAGCAGTCATTTTCAGATCGTCAATGATATCTTGCATCCATATTCTTCTAGGTCTTCCTCTCATTCTTCTTCTAGACACCATTCCCTCCATAATTATCTTCTCTAGGCACTCATGTCATGTGTTATTGGTAACTTTTGTGAAATGCGTTGCCTGCGAAAGATTACAAACAACACAAGAAAAAACAGAATCACCAACATCAGCATAAGAAAGAAAGTTGGCACAAAACCGTGCTTGAATTACATAGATAAACAAAGAATGAAGTGGTTTGGCCACTTAATAAGAAAGCATCCAAACTCCACAGTATACAGTCTTCTACAATAGAACATCGGGAAAGAAGGCAAGAGGAAGACCACGGAAAAGATGGTTAGATGGCGTAGCAGAATCATGTGAAATAGCAAAGATAACAATCACACAAGCCACCAGAACAGCGCAAGACAAAAACAGAAAACTACGACACTGGGCAACAACCCGGTAGCAGCGTGACGACAAATGAAGAAGAAGAAGAACGTATAAGAAACCATGAACATGACCATCGACGAAGTGGGTGAACTGGCAAGAGACAGAGTGAATTTCAGATGTGCTGCAAAAAGAGCAACGTCCTATAAAGGATACGCACCTTGATGATGATGAACGTATAAGTGGTTACTAGAAAATCGACGACTAGTTTACTGTGGTTGTGGCGACGTCCTGTAAAGGATATGCCACGACTTACATTCCATTCTTCATGTGATTAGTCTAAGATTGGTTGTTTCAAGTCGACGTCCTGTAAAGGATATGCCACGATTTACATTCCATTCCTCATGTGATTAGTCTAAGATTGGTTGTTTCAAGTCGACGTCCTGTAAAGGATATGCCACGATTTACATTCCATTCTTCATGTGATTAGTCTAAGATTGGTTGTTTCAAGTAGACGTCCTGTAAAGGATATGCCACGATTTACATTCCATTCCTCATGTGATTAGTCTAAGATTGGTTGTTTCAAGTCGACATCCTGTAAAGGATATGCCACGATTTACATTCCATTCCTCATGTGATTAGTCTAAGATTGGTTGTTTCAAGTCGACGTCCTGTAAAGGATATGCCACGATTTACATTCCATTCCTCATGTGATTAGTCTAAGATTGGTTGTTTCAAGTCGACGTCCTGTAAAGGATATGCCACGATTTACATTCCATCCCTCATGTGATTAGTCTAAGATTGGTTGTTTCAAGTCGACGTCCTGTAAAGGATATGCCACGATTTACATTCCATTCCTCATGTGATTAGTCTAAGATTGGTTGTTTCAAGTCGACGTCCTGTAAAGGATATGCCACGATTTACATTCCATTCTTCATGTGATTAGTCTAAGATTGGTTGTTTCAAGTCGACATCCTGTAAAGGATATGCCACGATTTACATTCCATTTTTCATGTGATTAGTCTAAGATTGGTTGTTTCAAGTAACACCCCGACCATATTCTTTTTTTTTTTTCTGAAAGTCTGCACTGTCATTTCCAATTATATTGTAGTGTCATGGAAGCCATTTAACAATAACTTGTTTAACCACTAGGCTCTGGTGACGGAGTAATTTCCTAAGCTTATTTTGGTAGGGATTGGTGTGTTCTATCGCTGTTTGTACCGTCGATGAAAAATATATTGTGTAATATAAGCTTAGCATTGAAAGTGAAAAGGAATTACAGTTTTAGTTTAGTTTAGTTTAGTCGTCGGATCATCTTCTTCTTCTTCTTTGCGCTCGTTCTTTACGACCAATTTTAATCACTCTTTGTGATATGTTTGATCTTTGCCAAGAACGTGTATACGTTGCACATTGGTTTGGTAGGCCCCTAAACGCATAGACTTCTACATGTTTAGGACACATGCATCCGATTTCAGCCAAACCTCCTTAGTCTCCTCTTACGACATGCGTGGCAGGTAACAATGGTTCTATTCTTTACACCCCAAATTTGGGCCCCGGTAACCACTCGGGCGGTCGGATCATCATCACTGTACATCGAACCAATTAATTCCTTACTCCTCCGATCTACTCCTCAGTATGTCTCTCAGCGTGTGACAACTAACTACACCGGTTCTTTGTTCGTTTACTATTTTTCATTGGCTACCAGTATAGTACTACAATTAATGATATGTAGTATCAGTTCTCATAGATGGATGTGAATCATGGACAATATATAGCAAGAATAGTAAATTATTAGAGGCTGGAGAGATGTGGTTTTATAGAAGGGGTATGAGGGTATGATGGGCAGAAAGAAAAGAAAAATGATAATTTTCTCAAGAAAGGCGACGAGAACGCATATGAAAGGCATCAGAATCAACGTTATTTGAACATGTTATTTGAACATGTTATTTGAACATGTTATTTGAACATGTTATTTGAACATGTTATTTGAACATGTTATTTGAACATGTTATTTGAACATGTTATTTGAACATGTTATTTCAAGAGGAAAAACTTGAATACATTGTGACAACGGGCAAGATACAAGGAAGGAGAGATAAATGTCGACAGAGGGAAAATATTCTAGAAAGCTTAATATCATGGCGCAGTGTGAAAGCAATATCAGAACTCATAACTCGAGCAAGAAACAAATGAGTTGTAGTAGAACATGATAGCATATACCTTCTTGCATGGCACTTGATGCTGATACTGAACATCGATGTTGCATTTATCGAGGTGATATCCACCCTTCCCCCATCTCATACTATTAATACATTTGCTTAACGTATTGTGATCGCCTCCGGTTCTAAATTCATTCTTCCACATTCTGTTGTACTGTGGCAAAGGTGCATTGATTTGTCTGCACAATAACACGCCATTCATCACATTTATTTGACAAGTTAAACAACAAAAAAACTATAGTGCAATTTCTTTAAATACCTGTAGAAGAAAAAGATGTGAGAAAAAAAAATAATTCTGTGCAGTCTACTTTTAATCCCGACAGATAATGTATTTTCTTCTTCTTCGATCGCTCTATATCGACCACTTGTTAAATCACTTTTTGTGATTTGTTATCTGATCTGAGCCTAAGAGCGGTTGTACGCTGTATCAGTATTGCGCCTACTAGCAGGCCAGAATATTCGATTTTTGCGACGCATTAAATTTACTATGGTAGCTTCCATAGGCCCCAACCTCAGTCACCTCTTACGACATGAATTGAAGGTCACAGTGTTACTATTCTTTGCTCCCCTTGCGAGTCCCGGCAACACACAGGTGAAATAATGTATTAACCCTTTAGCTGCTAAGGACGTATATAAATATATATATATATACGTTTTTCCCATTCACTTCTAAAGACGCATTAACAAGTCTGTTATTATCTCTCCTCTGTGGGCTAAAGACGTGTTAACACGTTATACATTTCTATTGTCAAGGCTATAGGCGTACATTCACGTTTGTGACCTAGAAACAAAGAGTAGCTATTTTTAGCTCAGCCTTCAGAAAGTATGTAGCAGCGAAAGGGTTAGAATATCCACACACAAAGTCCAGTTCTCTGGATGCATGTTGTTTTGTTGAGAGTTCGTTGAAGTTCTAAAATATGTTTTATACTTCTTCTTCTTCTTGTTTTGTCGTTACACTGTTACAAGGAACACCACCAAAAGAGCATTCATTGTTCAACGCAATATTTCACCCGAGTGGTTGCCGGGACCCAAATTTGGGGTGTAAAGAATAGAACCACTGTTACCTGCCATGCATGTCATAAGAGGCGACTAAGAAGGTTTGGATGAAATCGGGTGCACGTGTCCTAAATGTGTACAAGTCTATACTTTTAGGGGCCTACCAAATCAATGTGCAACGTATACACGTTCTTGGCAAAGATCAAACACATCACAAAGAGTGATTAAAATTGGTCGTAAAGAACGAACGCAATATTTCTCCCAACATTATACTATCAGTGCCAAGCCTGGACGCTGACATGAAATGATACAAGAAAACTAGTCGCGACAGAGAGTAAGTGTCTACGCAAAATGCTGGGTCTATCAAGAAGAGACCGGTATAGAAACAAAGACATCTAGATAAAAGAGCTTACAACATCAGCACTGAACTCACTCGTGTGTTGTCGTGGCTCATACGGGGAGCAAAGACTAGTACCACTGCGACCTACAAGGTTTGTCGTAAGAAGCGACTGATGTTAAGACCTAAGGAAGCTACCCTAGTAAACAAAAAGCATCGCAAAGCCTTCAATCAATCGTTCTTAGGCTCAGATCACATACAAATCACAAAGAATTGTTCAACAAGTGGTCGATATGGAGAGTTCGTAGGAGAAGAAGTACTGAACTTTATCACGAAAAAACCTATTAAATAGTTCAGCCACATAAGCAGATTACCAACAGACAGTGCGTCTCAAAGAGCAATGCTACTCCGATAATACAGGGGATACAAAGTAAAATGTCGTCCACGCAAAATATGGGCCTCAGAAATAACATAGACGGTAAAAAACATTGCTTATGTTGCGCACACAAAAGTCCGTTCTAGAAATCTCTTCTTATCCTGACGATGTGAAGCAAAACATGATTAGTGAAAAGCAGAAGTTAACTGTTGTTGGTTTGTTGTTTAGTGTTATATTTTATGTTCAATTATTATATCTCTGTGTACTTTAAGGATTAAACGTTGTTTTTCCCCATTAGTTCTTGCAGTCGTTTTGTGGTGCGCAATATATTGCAACATGTGTTTCACCACCTGCCGTGATTCTTGAAGAATATCTGGAGTGGTGCTTTCAAGTGCAGAGCTAATTTTGCAAGTAAGAGTTGAGATATCATACACGGGAAGGTACACATCATTCTGCAACTGAACAAGAAAATCTGATACAAGTAGAATGATGAATCTATTGTTTTATGAGTATGAGTGATAGAAAATGACAGATACGTAAACACTTGACAAAATGCTGAGCTTTTTTTTATACAACTTGTTTAAATATTCTTCCTTCTTTTTTCAACACACTGTTACCGGGTTGTTAACTCAGTGTCGTGGTTTTATGTATTTGTCTTGCGCTTCTCTGCTTTTGTCAGTAGACTGTTACGGGTTGTTAACTCAGTGTCGTGGTTTTATGTATTTGTCTTGCGCTTCTCTGGTGACTTGTGTGATGATTTTCTTAGTCCCTTGGCAGAATTCAACTACGTTATCTATCCACCTTTTCCTCGGTCTTCCTCTTACCTTCCTTCCTGATATTCTGTTGGGGAAAGCTTCATAGGCAGTTTGGTCTGTTTGCATTTTTACTAAGTGGCCAAACCACTTCATTCTCTGTTTCGCTATATAATCCAAGCACGGTCTTGTTCCAACATTTTCTCTGATGCTGGTATTCTTAACTCTGCCGATTCATGTGTTGTTGGTGACTTTGTGGTGACTTTGTGGTGACTTTGTGGTGACTTTGTGGTGACTTTGTGGTGACTTTGTGGTGACTTTGTGGTGACTTTGTGGTGACTTTGTGGTGACTTTGTGGTGACTTTGCGTCGAAGGTCGTGGGTTCGAGTCCGGACCGCACCGTTCTGTTCACAAGTGCAGTTTTTTCCAGAGACCCCTAGAATTGTTGTCGGAGCTACGGAGTTTGTGCTTTGTGCAATAATCTCGGCAGGTGGCGTGCCATTTCTGCTGGAGGGACCGAGCCATTTGGGGTAAAACCCGGTGCAATGAAGTCAATCCTTCGGCTTTAAAACCTTTTATCTTTTTCTTTGTATGCCTCTTCCTCTTGATGCTTCCATTTTAAAGGTTGTGCGATCTTGCAGCTGGTGTAGTCATGTTCCTTCTCACCAAGTAGCCAAACCATTTGAGTCTCTGTTTTTCAATGAATCTTCCAACAACAGGTGCTGTTCCAAATGTTCTTCTAATATCTTCATCTCTTATATGGTCTCATCTTGTTTTATTTACCACATTCTGCACAACTGGAGTTAATCTAGTAAATGTATGCTCAGTATGATTGATTGATTGATTGATTGATAGGACCATCATCATTGCACTTCGGTGAATGACCATGCGTGCTCCAACCCTTTTCTTACACAGGAACATCTCAACAGCAGTGCCTGATCTCCGTAGCACCTGCATATGTCCCCAATGCAATTTGAACGATAGTGACTATCGCACTATCCTTGAAAGCTCGCCCACTCTCTGTTTTTATACTAAGTCCGCTATTTCTCGCTTCTCTCAGTGTAACTATTTCTTATCTGCCTGGCCCACGCGTCGCTCAAAAGACGATTACTATTTTGTTGAGTTTTTATTATTTTTTGTTCCGATTGAAGATTTATGTTAACCGGAAACTACTTAGAAGTGATGTATAAACGATAATGAATACATAGCAGCATGGCTTATGCTAGAATTTGAATTGAAACAGAGTTTATCAATCATTTTAGGATACCCTGTTGCGTAAAAAACTAGCGATTTTTATGAATGTTCATGATGCTACTTTGTGAACAGTTAATAAACCATACACTCCTTCACCATTTTCTTAACGTTTGTGTATTCATAAATGGATTACATATATAAAGAGAGCAGTTAGACTGATTTATTCCACACAATGTTCATCAAGGGCCCTGAAAAGTTGGATATTCGTTCTCACAATTTCCATTATTTTTTTAATACATGCTAATATTTTTCATGCATAGTCAACACAACATTATATTTTTGGACACAATAAATATTTTATGAAAGTACATTCATTTATCTTTAATTTGATATATAATAAGTTAAAATTGAAATCATATTTATAAACAATATTTTAGTTTAGCTAAAGTATGTGTGCAATATTTTGGAAACTAAAAAATAATTCCGTCCAGACGCGAAAAAACCCGGTAGTGAATCAGTTGTTCATTTCATCGTTTTTCTAAGGCGTCGTTTCTGTTTTAAACCCTTTGCCTCTCACTTCAATGCCTGCTTTGTAATTTGTTGATAATTTATTGGCAAAGTATGCCCAACATATCTCCATCTTCTCTTTATTATAACAGTTGTTATTAGTTGCAAACATACTGTTGTCTTCATATTCTCTAAATGTAGACAGACTTTGCTAACATACTGTTGTCTTCATGTTCTCAAAACTTAGACAGACTTTGCTAATATACTGTTGTCTTCATATTCTCTAAAGATAGACAGACTTTGCTAGTAAACTGTTGTCATCATATTCTTTAATCTTTGTTTTTCACATCTATTCCTTTCTAAATTAACCTAAGATAGAATCTTTTGTTTACATTTTTATAATAGCCCTTGTTTCTGTTTAAAGAAACGTAGACACTCTTTTTCCTTTCTCATTCCTTGTCCTATTTGTTTTGTCTGTCGTGTTCTTCTGAAATTGTTTTTTCTGAAAGCTGTTTATTTAAGAAATGTGACATTGAGAGCGTTTTCTTTCGTATCAGGTACATTTATCAGATATATGTTATTATTTCTGTAATGTGTTTCTTTGAGGGATGATTTTTTATGAGCTGTTTCTCTGGTAGATTCTTTCTTTTCTTTTCTCTAAGCCATGTTTTGTCTTACAGCGTCAGGATAAGAAGAGATTTCTAGAACGAGCTCATGTTTGCGCTTCATAAATAGGGTCTATCGTCGCCTCTGTTATCTCTGAGGTATAAATTTTGCGTGGCAGGCCTTTTGCTTTGTATTCATTGCATCGGAGCAGCATTGCTCTTTGAGGTGCACTGTCTGTTGGTAATCTGTTTATGTGACCAAACTATTTAATTTGTTTTTTTTTATGAAGTTCAGTACTGATTTTGTACTCAATAAGCGAGAAACACTTGTGATATGGTAGACAAACTTTCACACAATAATCAGTCAGCCGTGTCATAGTAGATGCCATGATTACGTTTGTATTCATAGCGAGCACACAAACGAACAAAAAAAGGAAAACAATGATAAATATGAAACAAAAAGAAAAATGGTAAATATTAAGCAAACAGAAAAATGGTAAATATTAAACAAACAGAAAAATGGTACAAATTAAGCAAACAAAAACATGTTAAATATTAAACAAACAGAAAAATGTTAAATATTAAACAAACAGAAAAATGTTAAATATTAAACAAACAGAAAAAAATGGTAAGTATTAAACAAACAGAAATAGCATGTTTCAGACGTTAAAGCAACATCAACCGTTAAAAGAATATGCAATTGCAAATTATATAGTTTTGAAACTAAATTAAGAGTTTTCAATTCAAATGTTGTATCAATTCTAACATATGCCAGCGAGAGTTGGAAAATGGCTAGAGATATAGATAGCAAGTTGAATGCATTTAAACATAGATGTCTGCGAAAAATAATGAACATAAAATGTGACTAATTCAGGAGAAGTGACGAAATCAGAGAAATGTCTGGTCAACCTCTACTAACAACTGCTATAAGAAAGAGAAGATGGAGATATGTTGGGCACACCTTGAGAAGAAATGATCAAAGAATAGCAAAAACAGGCGTTGAAGTGAGAGGCAAAATGATGAAGAAAGAACGGACGCACTAGAAAAACCCTGAAACTAACTTTGATGAGAGAGGCAACAAATAACTGACTCAAATCCATAGAAGAGATTGAGCGAGTTGCCCAGGATAGAGCGGTATGGAAAAATTACTTGCAGGTCATATGTGACGTATAACGGTACGAGAGGAATGTATATATATATCCTCCATCCTTCCTAAGACTAGTAAATATCTCCCAGTCACAATGAATTGACGAGAAATGGAAAGACAAGAAAAAAATTGACCGGAAATGGACAGAAAGGAAGACACAATATTCTTACAAACATTGCTTCAGTGGCGGCTAGTGGTCATTTTTCTTGGTGGGACCAGACATAAATTTTCGGAAAAATCATGGTTTTTGTAGTATTTACTATTATTTGTCTAATCCGGAAGTAATCTCCTTTCTGATTTTGGTCGGGTTGGACCCACTGGCCATTAATGACGAGCCGCCCGTGCATGGCTTAATAATTCATATCATGTTTTACAGTTTAGTATGTTTTCAATATTAACCTTTCTCAAGGCTTGTATATTTTCTTCATCTCTTGGTAGATATTCCAATTTGAAATATTAATGAAGATTGTAAAATGACATTACGGTTAGATTGTCACTGACACCGGAATCGATAAAGAAGCTATTACAGCTATGTTTGTTTGTTAGCCATTATTTTTATTTTCTATAATTTGTTTTATTTTAAAAAATGGAAAGAAATATAACGAAACAATTGTTAAGATCCCTTCATGCCTGTAGATAGGTTGTATGTTTGTTGTTGTTTCCGTAACTTTAATTTTTTTAAAGGATGGGATCGTTAGTCCCAAGCCCAACCCCAACCTGGAGGACCAGGAGACCATGCTTCGTCTGTCCCCTCTTCAGTGACCTTTCCGGCTTGTGTAACCCTTCCGGGAACATACGTTCCCGCCGTCCTAGCTCACTGTATCACGCGTAGATTCTAATTAAGATAATGTTATTGATCGACAAGATTCACTGTAGAAGTAAGACTGGTGGATTGAATATAGAAGTAGTAGGAGACGGTTCTTGTGAAGGTTCTTGAATCTTTACATCAACCGGCAAAGGCACAAGAAGAGAGAGGGGGAGAGATAACTACAGTGTTATTTTATGATCGGGGATGGAGGGGAGGGATTTGTGGTGAAGTGGTTAACGGGTTAGCGTTGCCTTGCGTTCCGAAGCTCGTGGGTCTGGAAGAATATCCGGACCGCGCCGTTCTGTTCACAATTGCATTTTTTCCCTAGAATTGTTGCAGGAGCTTCGAAGTTCTTGCTATATGCAATACGCTCGGCAGGTGGCGTGTCACTTCTGTGGAGAGGGACCGAGCTGTATGGGGTAAAACCAGGTGCAATGAAGGCAATCTTTCGGCTATAGACCCATTTTTGTTTTCTTCTATGATAACTTCAACAGGCATAAATAAATAACACCAGGCTCGATAACAAATAACAGTATGTTAGCAAAGTCTGTAAAAGTTTTGAGAATATGAAGACAACAGTTTGTTAGCGAAAGTCTGTCTAAGTTTAGAGAACATGAGGTTGTTATCATACTGTTCTGTGCTATTAAAACTGATGTTTTTAATTTATGCCGTTGAAGTTATCATAGAAGAACACAAAATGGGTCTATTATAGCCGAAAGATTTACTTAATTCCACCGGGTTTTACCACATATAGCTCGGTCCCTCCCCACAGAAGTTACACGCCACCTGCCGAGACTGTTGCATATAGCTCCTTCGTAGAACTATGTAGCTCCTTCAACAATTCTAGGGCTTGCTTGAAAAAATGCAATTGTGAACAGAACTGCGTGGTCTGGATATTCTTCCGGACCCACGACTTTCGGAACGCAAAGCAACGCTTAACCCGTTAACCACTTCACCACAAAGTCCGCCCCTCCCCTCCCCAATAATAAAATAACACTGTAGTTATCTCTCTCCCTCTCTCTTCTTGTGTCTTTGCGATTGATGTAAAGATTCAAGAACCTTCACAAGAACCGTCTCCTACTACTTCTATATTCAATCCACCAGTCTTACTTCTACAATGAATCTTGTCGATCAATAACATTATCTTAATTAGAATCTACGCGTGTCTCAATCTCTTCTTTTTCTTTACATAATCCTGTACGCTAGACATCATTCTTTGTATCACAGTCTACTTATCTTACCAATTGTTTCGTTATATTTCTTTCCATTTTTTTAAATAAAACAAATTATAGAAAATAAAAATATTCGTTAACAAACAAACATAGCTGTAATAGCTTCTTTATCGATTCCGGTGTCAGTGACAATCTAACCGTAATGTCATTTTACTATCTTCATTAATATTTCAAATTGGAATATCTACCAAGAGATGAAGAAAATATACAAGCGTTGAGAAAGGCTATCAATGGAAACATATTAAACTAAAATAAGATCTGAATTAAGCCATGTTTTCAATAATATTTTGTAATCTGTTTCCATTTCTGTCATCTCCCAGTTAATTCATTATAACTGAAAGATGTTTACCAGTCTTAGGAAGGATGGAGGATAGGGCGGTGATATTAATTAAATGAAGATTTATTTTACTTGCACTTCTTATATTATTATTTTTGTGTAAGAATCTCTACCAACATTTTATTTTTTATTTTATCCGTCTGTCTGTTTGTTCTGCGAAGTTGTCATCGTTTCGTATCTTGGTACGTCTAAGACGCGCGACAAACAAACTTGTCCAACACTTTCTGGTGTGGACATATTGATCATTTTTCTATCTTTTTAGTTTTTTTTTAGATTTTCTTTTTCAGTTTTTTTCTATTTAGTTTCTTTCGTTTTAATTTCTTTCTCTGTAGTTTCTTTTTTAGTTTCTTTTAAAAAAATGTTCTAATTCCTTTCTTTGTAGTTTCTTTTTAGTTTCTTTTTTAGTTTTTTTTAAATTTCTTTCTTTGTAGTTTCTTATTTTTAGTTTCTTTTTTAAAATTTCTTTCTTTCTAGTTTTTTTTTAAATTTCTTTCTTTGTAGTTTCTTTTTTTAATTTCTTTCTTTTTAATTTCTTTCTTTTTATTTTTTTATAAGTTCTTTTTAAATTTTTTTTTTTAGTAAATTTCTTTTTAGTTATTTTTTTCGTTCCTAGCAATAATTTCAGACAATGTCATGGCTTCCAATATGGCACAGCTGACTGATTATTGCGTAAATGTTTGCTTTTCTTATCACCTGTGTTTCTCTCTATTCAAACAAACCTTACTCTGACTTGAGAGGTACATGTAATTTAGATCCCCAAGTAAAGAATCAGGATCTCCTGTAGTCCAGCCTATACCATGTCCCCACCAGGAATTGTTGGACAAGTTTGCTTGTTGTGTAGATAGAGCATTAAAGCTTTTTTTACGCCGTGGTACACTACTTCAACCTAATGACGAGCCTTTTTTTTTGTTACATCTGAACGTATAGCTTTGCCATGCGTTCAGAAATTCGAGGGTTCGAATCTGGACCATGTCGTTCTGTTCACTAGTGCAATTTTTACAGAGACCCTAGGTTTGTTGACGGTGCTACGGAATTTGTTCAATACTCTTGGCAAGTGGTGTGCCATTTTGCGGAGAGAGCCGAGCTACGTGGGTTAGAACCTAGTGAAATGAAGTGATTTTAGACCTTTTGTCTTTAGGCCAACAAACAGACAAAAATAAGAATTAACTCAATGCGGAGAATCCAAGAATTTGTATAAATATATAGAATATATAGAAGATAAATAATTAAGTAAAGCCGGTCTCAATCCCGATACTTTATACCCCTCGTTCACACTAGCCCTGAATGTTGTCATTTTCGCTTACGATGACCAATATTTACCATAAAAACAGAATGCATCCATTTGTTGACGGAAATATATTTTCAGTACCGGACCTACGTTTTATCGTCCGTCGCCGATAGGACTAGGAACTCAATCTGACCTACATTGAGATCAGTGATCTATTTAAAATGTCCTGATAGCTTCCAATGAGAAAGGAACCTAATAGCTTTGAAACCAGAGACAAGCACCGTGTCTCTACACCACAGAGACTTAAAATCTATGTTTTAATAAACGTCTTAAACCAATTCCTTAGATTGGAACCCGTATGATCCTCAAAGAGCAATGCTACTCCGATACAGTGGACACAAAGCAAAAGGCGGTCCACGCAAAAGTGGGTCTTCAAAAATAACAGATGGAGTTAAAAAACACAATTTATGAAACATTCTGTGTTGTTTTTAAAATGAATTAATCTATATACAACAACACTGGGATGTGAGAATCCCGCGACACTTGTGGTCTTACTTCCTATAAATTTTACCTGAGCTCGCCACCGTATGTTTATTGGAGGCCACTTGCAGACAAAAATCCGTTCTATAAATCTCTTCTTATCCTGACGATGTGGAGCCAAACAGGTTTAAAGAAAAGAGGAAGAGAGGAACCCATATTGTAAACCCTGTAAAAGAAGTTATTGATGAGTTGTAAACAGATGAGAAGGAATTCTGTCCTGCGTCAAATTTCAAGAGCGTGTAGAAGCAGAATAAAACGGACACAAGTACTACTTCGTTCGTAAAATAAAAGATTAACAAAGCGATTGCGTGAATGTAAATCCGAATGTACTCTAGCGTGGTACTCACAATATATCCGTTACGGGAAATGTTGATTGCAAGTGGAGGCGGTTGCTTAGATTAAAGTTTGTATTAGAGATCAGTATCATGATCGTGAGTTATTTCTGCTTGGGTAGACGATAGATCTTAACAAAGATATGTCCTGGGTAAAAACAATTAGTTCTGATATTGTATGTTGAGAGGTTTCTGCGTGGCGTAGAGGCTAGGTGCTCGTCTCTCATGCCAAAAAATACCAGGTTCTCTCCCTCGTGGACCCTTTTGGATATTTTTCTAGAGATCCCTGATCTCAGTGTAGGTGAGATCGAGTTCATAGTCCTATCTGAGACGACGATAAAACATAGGTCTCGAGTTCAATTTGAGCAAGTAAAAGAACTATTGGCAGTTCAAATTCGAGAAGAGCAGGCTGGAAAGTCACTGTCCGGACAAAATTCATTATAAAAGATTAAAATTTCTACAAAAATATCTTGCCCATCTTCGAAATTACATCGGGAGGGACCTCGCCGGTGCTGCAGTGTTCATGCACTGCAGCTGAAATCTTCCTGTGTAAGAAAGAGATCAGAACACATATGGTTACTCATCGAAGTGCAATGATGATGGTCCTATCAATCAGTCAATCAATCTGATGTTGACAATCTTTCCTGCCATGAAGCTCGACTCTCCAGAATGTCCTCGCTATGTGGTCATATTCTCAAAGATATTCACTGCAAATGTCGAACAGTTAGATACAACAATCATGAGAAATGTGTTCTTTTTCTCTCTTTCCTTTTTTCTTCTTCTTCTTCGAACGCTCCATATCGATCATTTGTTAAACCACTCTTTGTGATTGGTATGTGATCTGAGCCTAAGAGCGTTTGTACGTTGTGCCAATTATGCGTCTACAAATAGGCCAGTACATGCGATTTATGCGATGTTTTTTAGTTACTAGGGTAGTTTCCCTAGGCCCCTACCTCAGTCGCTACTGGCGATATGACTTGTAGGTCACGGTGTTACTATACTTTGCTCCCCTGGCGAGTCCCGACAACACACGGGTGCTTTCCGTGAGCGTGTGTGTGTATGTGTATATTGGTTAAAACATGTCTGCTATCTCATTCTTATGAATTGATTGATTCGCCCGAGTGGTTACCGGGTTTCAAATTTGGGGTGTAAAGAATAGAACCACTGTTACCTGACACGCATGTCGTAAGAGGCGACTAAGGAGGTTTGGATGAAATCGGATACACGTGTCCGCTAGGGAATGCTAACCCGAAACAAATGCTTGCACTAGGCCGTAAGACGCATAACATGGTGCAACGACTCCTCACAATGATAAAAGGATAACGGATTCTACGGTCGTCAATCTGCCTCGGAGATTTAGCCACGCAGTGAGAATGTCAGACCTACCATCACGAGTGTGGCCAAAACTTACTGCGGGAAGAGGTCGGCACAAACATGGAAGCAGAAATCATAGGAATTATATCCTACAGAACTTCCCCAGTATGCAGACTTGAGAAGAAAGATGTGGCCCACTTACACTAGCGTCCAAGACAAAATGTATGGCGTGGCTGATAATCTGAGACAGACCGCTACCTTTATTAGAGAATCCGAAATCCCGATCTAGTGAGAACGCAGAAGATGAAGAATTGATTGATTGACTAATTAGTTGATTGATATAACTAACATCATTACACTTTGGAGAATCATCATGGGTGCTTCAATATATGAATTAAAATTGAAGATCTCAGCTGCAGGGCACGAACTCCGTAGCACCAGTAATGTTCCCCGATATAGATTTGAAGATTCGGAAAAGTATATTTTCTAGGAATTTTATTTAAATTCATTAATAAATTTTGCCAAGGCCGCGATTTGGCGGCATACTCTTTATCGATTTTCAAATATCAATTTTCTTATGGGCTCGTCTAGAATACGATACCAACATTTTATCGCCAGTTTCTGATAGGACTAGAATCTTGATCTCGCCTACAATAAGATGTGGCCACCGGCAACATAAGACCGACTAGCTCAGACAGAAAATCGGAAATTCCTGTTTAACGATAGCTGGTTTTTGTATATACTTGATAGAACACTGTAATCGTTTTTGAAATTGTACTCAATTCTATGAGTTCATGGTTATTTCTTGATGCTTGATGTTATTAATATTGATATTCAAAATGTTATTAATATTGATATTCAAAATGTTATTAATATTGATATTCAAAATGTTATTAATATTGATATTCAAAATGTTATTAATATTGATATTCAAAATGTTATTAATATTGATATTCAAAATGTTATTAATATTGATATTCAAAATGTTATTAATATTGATATTCAAAATGTTATTAATATTGATATTCAAAATGTTATTAATATTGATATTCAAAATGTTATTAATATTGATATTCAAAATGTTATTAATATTGATATTCAAAATGTTATTAATATTGATATTCAAAATGTTATTAATATTGATATTCAAAATGTTATTAATATTGATATTCCTTATTGTTAAACTTAACTTGTTAAATAATTTAATCTTGGTACTAACAAACTAATAAAATAATGAATATAAAATGGAATGAATTCAGGAGAAGTGATGAAATCAGAGACATGTCTGGTCAACCACTAGTGACAACTGTTATAAGAAAGAGAAGATGGAGATATGTTGGGCACACCTTGAGGAGAAATGATCAACGAATATCAAAGCAGGCATTGAAGTGGGATGCAAAGGGTTCAAGAAGAGAGGACGACCTAAGGAGATCCTGAAACGAACTTTGCTGAGAGAGGCAGGAAATATCGGTCTCAGTTCCATGGAGGAGATTGAGCGAGTTTGGAGAAATTACTTGCAGGCCCTATGTAACGTATAACGGTACGAGAGGAATTATTATTATTATTATTACTACCAAACTAACTACAATACTGGAACGCGAGGTCACGCGATGGTTGTGACCTTATTTCTTAGAATTTTTACATTAGCCTACCGACCTATGTTATCGGAGGCTACGATTAAGATCAGGAATCTCTAGAAAAACATCCTGATCGTTACCGGTCGGGAACAAAGTTAGTACTTTAGAAACCAGAGGCGAGTAACGTACCTCAACACCACAGACCCTTATCTTTATTTTAATAACTGTATTCAACACATTAATTCATGGGCGTCCTCCGAAGTCCCCTTTCCCACCGCTTCGCATTAACGTATGAAATCCCACACATTAACTCCATTCTATAACATAGAACACGCCTTCTCTTGACACTTGCTAGTCTTTTGTCTGAGCACAGATACGTAGCCATCTGGCTTCATTTATTTATCTTTACTTCCAGACATTTCTCTGCATTTCTGGAACTTTTTTTTTGTTGGCAATTTAAAGCATCAATGCAGATGGCCCATTTTAAGAAAGTCTGCTAGAATGAGTCATCTCTCACAGACTTCCATATGATCAATAGAATTCGGTACCATACTTCAGTGCATCTCACATTAACATTGGAATCTCTGTGGCGTAGAAGTTATTGCTTAATAATTCCTCTCGTACCATTCTACGTTACATATGGCTTGCAAACAATTTCTCCATACCGCTTTATCCTGAACAATTGACTCAAATTTCGTTTCATGTTCTCCTTAGGTTGTCATCGCTTTCTTTAACCCTATGCATCCCACTTCAATGCCTGTTTTGATATTCTTTGCTTATTTCTTCTCAAGGTATGCCCAACATATCTCCATCTTTTCCTTCTTATAACAGTTGTCACTAGTGGTTGACCAGACATGTCTCTGATTTCATCACTTCTCCTGAATTCGTTCCATTTTATTTTCACTATTTTCCGCAGACATCTATGTTCAAATGTATTCAACTTGCTTTCTATATCTTTAATCATTTTCTAACTCTTGCTGTCATATGTTAGGATTGATACAACATTTGAATTTAACATTCGTAATTTAGTTTTAATATTGGTTATTGGTTATTGGTTATTGATTATTGGTCACTGATCTATAGTATCTTAAGACGAAGTATTGACTTCAATGGACCGGTCTCCTTATATGGTTTCGCCCCTGTCGGCAGTAATACCACGCCATCTGTCGAGAGTGTTGCACAAAGCACGAACTCCGTAACTCCAGCAAAGTCTTAGGGAATATAGGGTATATTTATGTATATTGGTGGCGTCTGTGGCCTAGGGGTTAGTGACTCGGTCTATTAACCCCGACGTTCTGAGTTCGAATCACGCTGCGGACAGATTGGTTGCAAATTGTTTGAGTGGATTTTAACAAAAGGATGATGGCACCACCCGTTCAGAAAGCAATGGCAAACTACTGAACGTAGTAATGCCTAGAAAAATCACAAACAGCGTTAAAAGCTGGGGTTGATTCGCAAAGTCCTGTAAACGATATGCAATTAACTTTTTATGTATATTTACGTAAATTTGACTTGCTTCATTTCTTTCCTCTCTCCTCCACGTGGAGCATAGGAACTCAACAGAGTTAGTTACTTTTCTCGGTCTGTTGCTTCCTAGGATAGTCCAGCATAATTGAGTTTCACATGAAGACTCCGTCTCCAGGCCTGTTTTAGACGTCCCCTTTTCCGTTTTCATGTGGGCTCAACTCAAATGCTTGTCTATTTTTTGTAATCGAACCCTTACTCGCTAGTGCCGCCGCGGGTGGATCAACTTACAGTTTAAAGTGCAAAAACTTCTAGCGCCATTGTTCTTTCGAATGAGAGCTGCTCGGGATTTGTTTAAATGTATTTAGTTGCTTATTGGCTCTATGAGAACAAGGGATTTTTGTAAGAACCCCAGGGAAACCAACGGAAGCAATGACTATGACAATACATAGACAGTGTACAAGTATTAGGAGATTCCAAAACAAAAACAAAATTTACCAAAAACAGGACTCAAACCACTTACCCTTATGTCTTACGGCACCCATTGCCTAATCTAGGAATACAAGCATTCTTAATACAACCAGCGAGCCATTCTGGAAAATGGCTTTACTGATGAATGTCTTTCACAAACACTACGTTATAGCTAGACACAGAATAATCAGGTAAGGTTTGATCGAACAGTGTTTTGACAAACATATGCTATAATCTTATTGTGTTTGTGTATTTGAGACGAGACAATATCATATATACACACATGTATGCTTATATAACAAATATGCATACATTATTCAAAGCAGCTTCAAATTTATTGTAAGATGAGAAAAAGGAGTTGTTCTAAGAACCTCAGGTGAAGCCACGGAATCTTCTTCTTCTTTTTCTTTGCGTTCGTTCTTTACGATCAATTTTAATCAGTCTTTGTGATATGTTTGATCTTTGCCAAGAACGTGTATACGTTGCACATTGGTTTAGTAGGCCCCTAAATGCATAGATTTCTACATGCTTAGGACACGTGCATCCGATTTCAACCAAACCTCCTTAATCGCCTCTTACGACATGCGTGGCAGGTAGCAGTGGTTCTATTCTTTACACCCCAAATTTGGGCCCTGTAACCACTTGGGCGACGGAAGCAATGAATATAATCAATAGAATGAAGACTCCCAACCTTTGGCCGCGATCGAGCGGACACTACCCTTTTGATCTTAGCCAAAAGGCCGAGAATCGATTGTCTAGTGCTTGTCTAGTGTGACTCGACCGTACCTTCCCGCAGGGTATCTTCGACGCATCGTCATTTTCTCCTCTTTACCTGTGTCATCATGGGTATCTGTCCTGTTCCTACATCATCATCATCAACTAGCTTGTCCTGAGCAGAACTTTGCCACCCCAACAGTCCTTTTTAATTTATCTCTCTCATAGGCCAGATGTCTTCCCTCTGCAGCTGCCATGCTCAAACCATCAGTTACATCATGAATCCATCTTCTCCGTGGTCTTCCTCTTCTTCTCTTTGCCGGGATGGTCTTCTCCAACCCTTCGTGTCTCTTTATATGTCTAAAATACCTTAATGTTCTCATTCTTATTTGTAGTATCAGCCAGTTTTCTTTGATTTTGACTTCTTTCTGGACAGATATACTTGTTCTATTTGACCTGTACTTATATAGTAAAGGTAAAGGAACCCTTTCATACCTCGTGGTATATAGGTCAATACAGTGTTAGGCCTGTATTTTTCATTGACCGTCGGCACACGATGGGTGATGTGGTCAGCATCACGCCGGCCGCCTTTACTTTCCCAGAGCATGTCTGGTACCCAGTTGAGGCTGGGTCGACCTGAGAACCGTCGCGGTTGGGAAAAATTCCACGCGTACTGCGGGAGTTGAACCCAGACCACCAGCCTTGAGAAGCGAGTTCACTAACAACTACGCTGTACTTATATACATGTCATATATATATATATATATATATATATATATATATATATATATATATATATATATAGTTTATGAATAGGTCTCTATCTGTCTGCTAGATCTCTATCTACGCAGCTCTGTACACCTAGTACCTTCAAATGTATTTAGTCAGGTATCTGCTCCTCACAAAAAATATCTCTGGGACATCATTACATCATCATCTTAGATTCCTTCGCTACTACCATTGATTGCTTGAAACTCCCTGTCAACTCAAGTCTCACTAATGACTGATCGTTCTAACTCAGTGGTTCTCAAACCGTGGGTCGCGACCCCTTTGGTGGTCAAACGACCATTTCACAGGGGTCGGCTAAGACCATCGGAAAACACATATTTATCATAATTAGAAATAAATATTGTTACATAATTTTATGGTTAGGGGTCACCACAATACGAGGAACTGTATTGAAGGGTCGTGGCAATAGGAAGATTGAGAACCACTGTTCTATCTGAACTTCATTATCCGAAGTCACATCTTGCAGCTTGAGTAAGCCAATCTCGGTTACTATGCCAAGATAACTAGCATGACACTAGAACTTGACAGAAGTTAGCGAATTATCAATGTCTGACAAGGGGTACAGATAAGAGAAGACAGGAAAGTTATACGAAAACTAAAAGACACAATAAGAAAAAGAGATAAGAAAAATAACAAAATTAAAATATACAGTCTTTTACATATTGATTGATTGATTGATTGATCTATTGATAGGATCAGTGGCGGCTTGTGATCGTTTTTGTTGGTGGGGCCAGACACAGATTTTTGGGGAAATTATGGTTTTGGGTTAGGTTTTATTTTAATTTATTAAATAATAAATGCATGTTACGCATTATTTTTGGTGGGGCTCAGCCCCTCTTGCCCTTAATGAAGAGCCGCCACTGGATAGGATCATCATCATTGCACTTCGGTGACTAGCCATGTGTGCTCCGATCTCTTTCTTACGCTCCTTGATTGATCTATTGATAGGATCATCATTATTGCACTTCGGTGAGTAGCCATGTGTGCTCTGATTTCTTTCTTACGCACGTGTGTTGCTGGGGCTCACAAGGGGAGCAAAGAATAGTAACACTTTCGATCTACATGGCATGTCGTAAGAGGCGAATGAGGTAGAAGCCTAGGGAAGCTACCATAGTATATAATAAACGTCGCAGAAATCGGATATGTTTGCTTACTTGTAGGCGCATAATTGACACAATCGCTCTTAGACTCAGACCACATACAAATAACAAAGAGGGGTCGATTTGGAGCATTCGAAGAAGATCTCTTTCTTACACTGAAATATCCCAGCAGCAGTGCACGAACTCCATAACACTGGCGAGGGTCCCCCATGTAATTTAGAAGATGGTGTAGGAATTCTATATTTTGTAGGAATATCTATTTTCATAATTTGTTTTTCAAATGAATATTGCATGGACAGCGGCTTCTCGTTTTTGAGCTGTCATTGGTTCTTTTACGTGTTAAACTTGATCTTTATTTTATTATCGATCTCCTATAGTTTTATCTTCCATCTCCGATAAGACTAGGAACTCGATATCACCTACACTGATATCAGGGATATCTGGAAAAATATCCTGATGGCTCCAAGAGGGAGCGAACCTTTGGGACAAGTGACGAGCATTGAACGTCTACACCACAGCTTTACTTATATACTAGTATGCCCGTCTGTCCAGCGTGTTCGTAGCGCGTTGGACTACTGGTGACTATCCATCTGTGTGTGCGGGTTCAATTCCGCGGGATGGCAGAAAAAGCCACAGATTCCCCATATTTATGGTGCTCGTGGCACCGAACCGAAGGGTTACGATGCCCATGGCACCGAGCCGAAGAGCTGAAAAGCTCAAGTGCTTCTGGATCGGAAAAAATATATATACACTAGTATACTTACAATTAGAGACTAATAAAAGTGGCGATGTACTGGACACATTCTCAGGAAACAATTGAACAAAATAAGAAGACATGTATTTGACTAGAACACACAGCGGAAGAGTGGAGAAGGACGCACACATATATGCTCTTCTTGTACCTTTATACATTACATAGGACCTAAAAGCAATTTCTCCATACTGCTCTATCCTGGACAACTTGTGAAATTTGATTTCTACGGTATAGAGTCTGATGGTGGCGTCTGTGGCTTAGGGGATAGTGACTCGGTCTATTAACACCGACGAGTTCGAATCACGCTGCGGACAGTTTGGTTGCAAATTGTTTCGCGTGGATTTTTTCAAAAATACGATGGTACACTCCTCTTCCTCCGTTCAGAAAGCAATGGCAAACTACTAAACGTAATAATGCCTAGAAAAATCACAAACAGCGTTAAAAGCTGGGGTTCATTCGCAAAGTCCTGTAAAGGATATGCAATTAATAAGTGTTTTATAGAGGCTGATATTTCTCACTGATCTCAGTAATGTATGTTTCAGAGTTTCCATAGAGCGTCCTTTCGTGCTCGGACCCTTTGTTTCACACTTCAATGCCTGCTTTATGACTCTTTGAACATTTCCACCCAGAGTATGTCCAACCGTTACCTCCGATAACACACGACCGGCGGGCTCAGGTAAAATTTCTAGGAAATCAGATCACAACTGTCGCGTGACCTCACATTCCAGTGTTGTTGTATATAGACGAATTCATTTTAAAAACTACACAACATGCTAAATCAAAGTTATATTATGTCACAAATTAAGTTTAACACTACACAACATGTTAAATCAAAGTTATATTATGTCACAAACTAAGTTTAACACTACACAACATGCTAAATCAAAGTTATATTATGTTACAAGTTAAGTTTAACACTACACAACATGCTAAATCAAAGTTATATTATGTCACAAACTAAGTTTAACACTAAGTTGAAGGAATATCAGTATTATTAATATTTTTCGTCTATAAATAACCATGGACTCATAGAATACAGTACAATTACAAAAAAAAAAGCTTGCAGTGTTCTATCAAACATATATAAAAACTAACCCCATTAAGCAGGAGTTTTGATTTCTCGTCTGAGCTATTCGACTTATGTTGCCGGGATCCACGGTCCAACATATCTCCATCATCTCTTTTCAATAGCAAAATTGATTGATCAGACATTTCTCTGATTTCATCACCTCTCCTAAAATCGTCCGATATGATGTTCCTTATTTTTCGCAGACATCTATTTTTTAAATGCATTCAATTTACTTTATATATCTTTAGTCATGTCTCCAACTCTCGCTGGCATATGTTAGTATTGAAAGAACATTTGAATTCAAATTTCGTAATTTCGTTTTAAAACTATATAACTTTCCGTTTCATATTTTATTTAGACTTTTAAAAGCTGATTTTTTTGGACAATATATATATATTGTAAATGAATGATAGAATGTAAAAATAAGTTTCACAAAACAGAAGAGCACATACACTTATGTTAACTTTTTTTTTTTCAGTATAACGTTCTAAATATAGATGATTGGCAACCTTGGATGTGCTCAACTGTTAAAGTCTATCTGCTTCTATGTGTGCTTATGCGTGAGAAACAGAGTGAGAGAGAGGAGCACCACACACACAGAAAGAGGGAGAAAAAGTGCGACCCTCAGAGAAGAGAGAGAGAGAGAGTGACGCACAAACAGAGATAAAGAGAGACACACATAAAAAGAGAGAGCGAGCGAGCGACAAACACATAAAGAGAGAGAGAGCGAGACAAATACACAAAGATAACAAGCGACACACACTGGCACATAGAGGACAACACACACAGACAGAGAGAGAGAGAGAGGGGCGACACAAAGAGAGCTAATGACACAGAGAGAGAATGAGAGAGAGAACGACACACACACAGACTCACATAGAAGTAGGACCTGGTTCCCATTTTGTACGTGACAGCTTTGCTGGTCGGCCATAAGCTAATTTCTGATGGAAGTCACGACCGTCTGGCTCAGTGTCAAAGTCCTGATTCCTGAAACTGCTACTAATTATGTAGTCTGCCCATCTTCCTTCTGGTAGTACCTTGGTCCAAGATCCCTGTTTCCTTGTCATAGTTTGAAATGTCAGGTCTGGTGACTCTATTCTGGAGAAATAGACAGATGCATATATAGAACCTCTTTGTTCTCTATTTGTTTAATTCTCTACACCCGTGCGTTGCTGGGGCTTGCAAGGGGAGCAGAGAATAGTAACACTGCGATCTACAAGGCATGCCGTAAGAGTCGATTGAGGTTGGGGTCTAGGGAGGCTATCCGAGTAAATAAAAAGCGTCGCAGAAATAGGATGTGCTGGCCTACCTGTAGGCGCATAACGGACACAGCGTACAATCGCTCTTAGGCTGATATCGCATACAAATCACAGAGTGGTTTAACAAGTGGTCGATATGGAGCGCTCGATGTAATAGAAGAAGAAGAAGAAGTGAAAGTGACTGTAAGGGGGTCTCTGTGGTTAAGTGGTTAAGCATTTCCATGGTGATCCGAATGTCGCGAGTTCTTCTTCTCCTTCTTTGAGCGCTCCGCATCGATCACTTGTTAACCAATCTTTGTGATTTGTATGTGACCTGAGCCTAAGAGCGATTGCACGTTGTGCCAGTTTTATGCCTACAAGTAGGCCAGCACATCCGATTTCTTCGGTGCTTTTTATTTACTATGGTAACTTCCCTAGGCCCATACTTCAATCGCCTCTTACGATATTCTTTCTAGGTCGTAGTGTTACTATTTCTTGCTCCCTTACGAGCCCTGGTAACACACGGGCGGTCGTAAGTATGAATCCGGACCGCACCGTTTTGTTCACGCTTGCATTTTTTTTCCCTGAGACCCTGGATTGTTTCTGGAGTTACGGGACTCTTTACTTTGTGCAATACTCTAGGCAGGTGGAGTGCCATTTCAGAGGAGGGGGACCGAGCCATATGGAGTAAAACCCGGTGCAATAAAGTCTCTTCTTTTGCATTAAACCACCATTTTTTTTATTAACAGTAAACCATTCTACAGTTTACATAAAACATCTCTGTTTTCTACTTGTCTAATTTACAGTAAACCATCCAACAGTTTACATAAAACATCTCTGTTTTCTACTTGTCTAATTTACAGTAAACCATCCTACAGTTTACATAAAACATCTCTGTTTTCTACTTGTCTAATTTACAGTAAACCATCCAACAGTTTACATAAAACATCTCTGTTTTCTACTTGTCTAATTTACAGTAAACCATCCTACAGTTTACATAAAACATCTCTGTTTTCTACTTGTCTAATTTACAGTAAACCATCCTACAGTTTACATAAAACATCTCTGTTTTCTACTTGTCTAATTTACAGTAAACCATCCTACAGTTTACATAAAACATCTCTGTTTTCTACTTGTCTAATTTACAGTAAACCATCCAACAGTTTACATAAAACATCTCTGTTTTCTACTTGTCTAATTTACAGTAAACCATCCTACAGTTTACATAAAACATCTCTGTTTTCTACTTGTCTAATTTACAGTAAACCATCCTACAGTTTACATAAAACATCTCTGTTTTCTACTTGTCTAACTTACAGTAAACCATCCTACAGTTTACATAAAACATCTCTGTTTTCTACTTGTCTAATTTACAGTAAACCATCCAACAGTTTACATAAAACATCTCTGTTTTCTACTTGTCTAATTTACAGTAAACCATCCTACAGTTTACATAAAACATCTCTGTTTTCTACTTGTCTAATTTACAGTAAACCATCCTACAGTTTACATAAAACATCTCTGTTTTCTACTTGTCTAATTTACAGTAAACCATCCAACAGTTTACATAAAACATCTCTGTTTTCTACTTGTCTAATTTACAGTAAACCACCCAACAGTTTACATAAAACATCTCTGTTTTCTACTTGTCTAATTTACAGTAAACCATCCAACAGTTTACATAAAACATCTCTGTTTTCTACTTGTCTAATTTACAGTAAACCATCCAACAGTTTACATAAAACATCTCTGTTTTCTACTTGTCTAATTTACAGTAAACCATCCAACAGTTTACATAAAACATCTCTGTTTTCTACTTGTCTAATTTACAGTAAACCATCCTACAGTTTACATAAAACATCTCTGTTTTCTACTTGTCTAATTTACAGTAAACCATCCTACAGTTTACATAAAACATCTCTGTTTTCTACTTGTCTAATTTACAGTAAACCATCCAACAGTTTACATAAAACATCTCTGTTTTCTACTTGTCTAATTTACAGTAAACCATCCAACAGTTTACATAAAACATCTCTGTTTTCTACTTGTCTAATTTACAGTAAACCATCCAACAGTTTACATAAAACATCTCTGTTTTCTACTTGTCTAATTTACAGTAAACCATCCTACAGTTTACATAAAACATCTCTGTTTTCTACTTGTCTAATTTACCGTAGACCATCCTTCAATTACAGTTTTCGTAGAAGCGATGTCTCCTTGTTATCAAATTCATCATCATCATGTGCTGTCTTCCCACAGACTGTGGCTGCAATGAATTTCCAGTGAACTATATATATATTGCCTAATGGTTTATTCTGATATTCAATATAGATACAATACATCAAACTAAGTCACAGAATAAATGAGACCAATTTCAAAATGCAAAAATTAAACCATGATACCTAAAATAACGTTGTGCAAGTGTTTTGTTTTGTGCCAGGGCATGCAGGCATAAGAGGAAATGAACGAGCCGATAGGATTGCACGTATGACTGCTTTAAAAAGCGGTCGAGCAATGAACTAGATTGATAGTCTAAATTCCCTAGGGGGGAGAGAACGTGTAAATAATTCAAGTAATGGTGGAGAATCTAAAGAAACCATCAGAAAACTACAGACCTTCGTAAATGGATGCTTACGTATAATAAAGGGACTGAGATGGTATGATAAGATCACGAACGAGGAACTTAGAGACAGAACTAATCAGGTACCAGTAGAGGAAGAGCTCAGGAAGAAACGCTGGCGATGGATAGGACATACATTGAGAAGACCGACCGGAAGCATTACAAGACAGGCACTGTTTTTGGAACCAGCAGAGAAAGAGGAGATGGGGAAGGCCTAGACAGACCTGAAGAAGAGAGCTGGAGGCTGATATTAAAAGGATAGGTAACACATGGAAAGAGTTAGAAGGGATGACAAGAGAGAGGAAGAGCTAGAAGAAGTTTGTTGAAAACCTGTGCTCCGCTGGGAGTTGAAAGGTGAAGAAGAAGAATAGCGGAGAATCTACAACCCTAACCAGACTGCAAGAATTCCAAGTCAAATGTGGTGTAGTTAGACAAGAACACTATGCTGGTAGCCAAAAAAAAAATAGTAAACCAACAAAGAACCGGTGCCGTTATTTGATACACGCTGAGAGACATACTGAGGAGGACGCTGGAGCACTTATAGGCTAATTTGTTCGATATGCAGTGCTGATGACTTGAAGAATAAATTAAACTAAAACTAAAATAGCTTTGTACAACTACAAATATCTTTATCCCGGCATTATGCTATACGTGCCAAACCTAGACATTGGCATCAACCGATAGAAGAAATCTAATCCTAACAGAGATGAAGTGTCTAGGCAGAATGATGGGAATATCAAACAGAGACAGACTTAAAAGGAAGGCATCAGTGAAAAAAGTGTGTACAACATCAGTACTAAGCTTCATCAAGAAAAAAGAACAGCAAATTGAATTGTTCGGCCACATAACGAGATTATCAACAAAGAGTGCGTTGCAACGGACAAATCTATTCAGATATAGTGGATACCAGGCAAAACGTCTATTGTCTATTCTCAGGTGGATGATGGAATTGGTTGTCCACTCTTGTCGTTAAGCGTATGGTTGGACGCTTTAATTTGCGTTCAATGACCAGATGAGTCGCTCTTGTTGTGTTATATCCGTGTTGATGTAGCGTGGTATTCTCTCTCTCTATCACTCACGCGATCCCGGCCTAGACTGATGAACCAACTTTTATCATGAATTTTACCGTGTTTTTAAGGGACTCCGTTCCTCCGTACAGCTTCTCGCGAAGCTCTGTGTTTTGGGGTCAGGTTTCTTTTCTTATACCTGCTTTCAGTTGACAATCTTGCAGAACGTGTTCTGTCGTCATGTCCGCCTTTTGCAGGGGCACAGGCTAGTTGTGCCAATTTTAAATTTGTTAAACATGTGGGCGCGGAGCTTGTTATGGCCGGTACGGAGGCGGAGTATGGCAACTTGTAGTGTGGTATTGATATTGTCTATCCATCTTTTACTTGGTCTTCCTTTAGCTCTAGTACCTGATCTCTTTTTATTGTATGATGTTATTGGTGGTTGGTTTTATTCCATTCTCATTAAATATCCGAACCATTACAGTTATGTGTCTCTGTGACGTAGAGGAGGCTATGTGCTCGTCTCTCATTACAGTTATGTGTCTCTGTGACGTAGAGGAGGCTATGTGCTCGTCTCTCATTACAGTTATGTGTCTCTGTGACGTAGAGGAGGCTATGTGCTCGTCTCTCATTACAGTTATGTGTCTCTGTGACGTAGTGGAGGCTATGTGCTCGTCTCTCATTACAGTTATGTAACTCTGTGACGTAGAGGAGGCTATGTGCTCGTCTCTCATTACAGTTATGTGTCTCTGTGACGTAGAGGAGGCTATGTGCTCGTCTCTCATTACAGTTATGTGTCTCTGTGACGTAGAGGAGGCTATGTGCTCGTCTCTCATGCCAAAGATAACAGGTTTGCTCCCTCGTAGAACCATCGGAATATTTTTCCAGAGATCCCTGATCTCAGTGTAGGTGACATCGAGTTCCTAGTCATATCGGAGACGGACGATAAAACATAGGTCTCGTGTTCAATTTGAGCGCGTAAAAGAACCCTTGGCATTTCAAAATCGAGTAGAGCAGGCTGGAAACCGCTGACGGGCAAAATTCATTAAAAGAGATAAAATTCCTACAATCCTTTTTTCTATATTTTTATGTTAATCGGATAGTTTTGGCCTTCTTTCGTTGTGTAGCTACGTGGCCCACTAGTCTTAAACAGGACTTTTAGTCGAGTATTGTTCTTATGATGTTCTAGTAGGTTCGTATAGTCACGAAACGGATTTTTGTGTTGATCTGGATTTTTATACAAAAATATCAATTTCAATATAGATGTCATAGGAAAATTAATTCCTTAGAATCCCATATTTCATGTAAACTTATATTTCATTAAAATAATAGATTCAATAGAAACATAAATTTAATGAAATATAGATTTGATTAAAACATAAATTTGATATGAATATAGATTTAATTTTTAAAAACCACTTGTTTCATATAAACATATATAGTCAGAAAGGACGCACAGTGTAGACATACATACTCTTCAGCGAAGATCATAAAGCCCAAATATACGGGCGAAAAATGAATGTTAAAGAGCAATGAATACACGAAGGAAGGGAAAGTGTGGGGAACTGACTGTCAGCGAGACAGACTCAAAACATTTCCTTAGGATAAAATCCGGAAGCCTTGGCCTACACGTGTATGGTACCATGCACAAGTAGGGATCCAAGGACTGAAGTTTAACGCAGAGGCGTTCTTGTCATAGATTAATTATATATCACAATAAGAATGATTAAATTCACCACAAGGAACGAACGTTAAGAAGAAGAAGAAGAAGAAGAAGCAAATATAAACATAGATTTCATGAAAACATAGATTTCATGAAAACATAGATTTCATGAAAACATAGATTTCATGAAAACATAGATTTCATGAAAACATAGCTTTCTAATAGCCATATTTTATACAAATATAAACACATAATTTTGATGAAAATAAAATATATAAAGCGTCGCAAAAATCGAATATGCTAGCCTACTTGTAGGCGCATAACTGACACAACGTACAATCGCACTTAGATCACAATGAGTGGTTTAACATGTGGTCAATGTGGAGCTCTCGAAGAAGAAGAAGAAGAAGAAGAAGAAGAAGAAGAGGAAGACATGCTCAAACAAACTCTTCAGAAGTCTCCAAATGATTGTATTTGCAGATCACAATTCTTGAACTCTGTGGGAATATTGACAAAATAAAAAGTTAAACTTGAAGCAATGCTCATTAAGATTCCCTATACATTCTTATACGAGTTAGAGCAGTTTGTATACTTAAGAAAACATAGCCACTAGCTAGATTGTACCGACTTCTAAACATTTCTGATGTTAAGAAACAGACCGGAGACAGACGTAGAGAAAATAAATATTTATTCTTTAGTTTATTTCTTCAACAGAATGCATCTCGACAAGAGAATGATCGTATCTAAGCAATGGCAATCTTGATTACAACAAGATAGAATGTAGACGATAGAGGTTACCTTAAAACACAAGAAAAAAGAAGATTGGAGAAGAAAGAAAGAAAGAAGTTAGAGAAGAAATAAAGAAGTTGGAGAAGAAAGAAAGAAGTTAGAGAAGAAAGAAAGAAAGAAGTTAGAGAAGAAAGAAAGAAGTTGGAGAAGAAAGAAATAAAGAAGTCAGAGAAGAAAGAAAGAAGTTAGAGAAGAAATAAGAAGGTTAGAGAAGAAAGAAAGAAAGAAGTTAGAGAAGAAATAAAGAGGTTGGAGAAGAAAGAAAGAAGTTAGAGAAGAAATAACCTGGTTGGAGAAGAAAGAAAGAAATTAGAGAAGAAATAAAGAAGTTAGAGAAGAAAGAAAGAAAGAAGTTAGAGAAGAAAGAAAGAAGTTAAAGAAGAAATAAAGAAAGAAGTTAGAGAAGAAATAAAGAAGTTAGAGAAGAAATAAAGAAGTTGGAGAAGAAAGAAAGAAGTTAGAGAAGAAAGAAAGAAGTTAGAGAAGAAAGAAAGAAAGAAGTTGGAGAAGAAAGAAAGAAGTTAGAGAAGAAATAAAGAAGTTGGAGAAGAAAGAAAGAAGTTAGAGAAGAAAGAAAGAAGTTTGAGAAGAAAGAAAGAAAGAAGTTAGAGAAGAAAGAAAGAAAGAAGTTAGAGAAGAAATAAAGAAGTTGGAGAAGAAAGAAAGAAAGAAGTTAGAGAAGAAAGAAAGAAAGAAGTTAGAGAAGAAAGAAAGAAGTTAGAGAAGAAAGAAAGAAGTTGGAGAAGAAAGAAAGAAGTTAAAGAAGAAAGATCGAAAGAAGTTAGAGAAGAAATAAAGAAGTTAGAGAAGAAAGAAAGAAGTTAGAGAAGAAAGAAAGAAGTTGGAGAAGAAAGAAAGAAGTTAGAGAAGAAATAAAGAAGTTGGAGAAGAAAGAAAGAAGTTAGAGAAGAAATAAAGAAGTTGGAGAAGAAAGAAAGAAGTTAGAGAAGAAAGAAAGAAGTTAGAGAAGAAATAAAGAAGTTAGAGAAGAAATAAAGAAGTTAGAGAAGAAATAAAGAAGTTAGAGAAGAAAGAAAGAAGTTGGAGAAGAAAGAAAGAAGTTAGAGAAGAAATAAAGAAGTTGGAGAAGAAAGAAAGAAGTTAGAGAAGAAATAAAGAAGTTAGAGAAGAAAGAAAGAAGTTAGAGAAGAAAGAAAGAAGTTAGAGAAGAAAGAAAGAAGTTAGAGAAGAAATAAAGAAAGAAGTTAGAGAAGAAATAAAGAAGTTAGAGAAGAAAGAAAGAAGTTAGAGAAGAAAGAAACAAAGAAATTAGAAAAGAAATAACCTGGTTAGAGAAGAAAGAAAGAAAGAAGTTAGAGAAGAAATAACGTGGTTGGAGAAGAAAGAAAGAAAGAAGTTAGAGAAGAAATAAAGTGGTTGGAGAAGACAAAAAAAGATGGAGAAACTTTTGAAACATTAACACTTGGGAGTACATGAACGAACCACTTGACACACAAAATTTCACCACATAGTGGTTTGTAAGCCTGTAACAACTATCTATCTCTTCTTGGCGTCCAGTTTGACACATAAGGCTTCCACAAGAGCTTTCCGTTGTTGCCATTCTGCCGTCTTTCTACCAACCGTCTCCCACGTCAAGCAACAATCTATCAATTCTCTTTTCACAGTTCTTCTCCATGATTTCTTTGGACATTTAGACCTTCTTTTCCTATCCGTCGTCCATCTGAGCTGTTCTAACCGATGCCCATACATACAATACCAAACTACTTCCATCTTTGTCTATTAATGATAGTCTCCAATAATACACAATTTGTTCGTGTAAAACTCTCTTCATTTGCTTTGGTATTTGGCCAGAACATTCGCACGATTTTTTTAAACCTGTGTTGGGATATACCGTAGGTCACATGCCAGCGAGAGTTAGAAAATGACAAAAGATATAGAAAGTAAGTTGAATGCATTTGAAAATAGATGTCTGCGAAAAATAATGAACATAAAATGGAACGAATTCAGCAAAAGTGATGAAATCAGAAAAGTCTGGTCAGCCACTAGTAACAACTGTTATAAGAAGGAGAAGATAGAGATATGCTGGACATACATTGAGAAGAAATGATCAAAGAATATCAAAGCAGACATTGAAGTGGGATGAAAAGTGTTCAAGAAAGAGAGGACAACATAACGAGACCCTGAACGGAACTTTGCTGAGAGAGGCAAGAAATAGCGATCTCAGTTCCATGGAGGAGATTGAGCGAGTTGTCCAGGATAGAGCGGTACGGAGAAATAGCTTGCAATCCATATGCAACGTATAATGGTACGAGAAGAATTGTTATTATTTATTGCGAAACGTCTCCATTTTGTGTACGTTACTATGAGAAATTTTTTTTTTTTCCGATCCAGAAGCACTTGAGCTTTTCAGCTCTTCGGCTCGATGCCATGGACATCGTAACCCTTCGGTTCGGTGCCACGAACACCGTAAATCTAGGGAATCTGTGGCTTTTCTGCCATCCCGCGGAATTGAACCCGACACACAGAGGATAGTCACCCGTAGTCCAACGCGCTACGAACACGCTGGGCAGACGGGTTTTTGAGAAATTTTCCAGCACACACTACTGTATAATAACACTTCCAGAGCACTGCTTCTATTTATTTTAAATTTAGTTTCAAGATTCAATCTTTCAGCTTTCCACATTTTGTTGGATATCAGCAGAAAGGAGAAGACAAGTCAGAAAATCAATCCAATATCAAACAAATACAAACATTACATGTAAACACCAGACGAGATTTCTACAGCTCATCATCAGACAGATTAGTCACCTTTGAACCTATAACCTGACTTGACCCCAGGTAATCTGTATATATTTAATAGACAGAGTGTAAAAAAAGTAAAGCTAAATTAACCCTTTTTCATACCTTGAGGTATATTGCATAATACGGTGTTAGGCCCGTATTGTTAATTGATTGTGGGCACACGATGGGTTATGTGTTCAACATCACACCGTCTGCTTTACTTCCCAGTTTTTTGTGTACCCAATTCTTCTTCTTCTTCTTCTTCGAATGCTCCTCGTCGACCACTTGTTAACTACTCTTTGTGATTTATATGTGAACTCGCTCGTGTGTTGCCGGTGCTCTTAAGGGGAGCAAAGAATAGTAGCACTGCGACCTACAAGGCATGTCGTAAAAGCGACTGAGGTAGGGGCCTAGGAAGCTACCCTAGTAAATAAAAATCATCGCAGAAATCGGATGTGCTGGCTTACTTGTAGGCGCATAACTGACACAACGTAAATCGCTCTTAGGCTCGTATCACATACCAATCACGAAAAGTGGTAAACAAGTAGTCGATATAGAACGTTCGAAGAAGAAAAAGAAGTATGTGATCTGAGCCTAAAAACGATTGTACGGTTGCCAGTTATGCGACTACAAGTAGGCCAGCACATCCGATTGTTCGAGCCCGGGAATACACTGGCAGGGTATCTAATTGAGGTTGGGTCGACCTGAGAGTCGTTCGGTCGGAAACATTTTCCACGGACATTGTGAAATTGAATAATGAATATAAAATGGAACGAATTCATGAAAAGTAATGAAATCAGAGAAATATCTGGTCAACCGCTAGTGACAACTGTTATAAGAAAGAGAAGATGGAGATATGTTTTATACACCTTGTGGAGAAATCTCTCTCTCTTTAGCCTGTTAAGTCCTTGGCGTTTAGGGCAGCAACAAACGTACACCATTCTTCCCTGTTCATGGCCTTCCTCTGTATTATGTTCCAGCTATGATTCATTTCCTTCAGTTCTTGCTCTATCGTTCTCCTCCAGGTCGTCTTGGGTCTTCCACGCTTTCGCCTACCCTCTGGAGTCCATCTCAGTGCAGTTTGAGGAGAAATGATCAACGAATATCAAAGCAGGCATTGAAGTCGGATGTAAAGGGTTCAAGAAAGAGAGGACGACCTAAGGAGACCCTGAAACGAACTTTTCTGAGAGAGGCAAGAAATATCGGTCTCAGTTCCATAGAGGAGATTGAGCGAGTTGCCCATGATAGAGCGGTATGGAGAAATTGCTTGCAGGCCCTATATAACGTATAACGGTACGAGAGGAATTATCATTATTATTATTGTGAAATTGAACCTGGACCACGCTCCTAAGAAGCAAGCTCACTAACAACTACACTACTGCTGCTCTCGGATGAATGGAGAGAACTTCATAAGTTGGGATGGACAAAAAACAATTCATTACTTTATCGTTCTTATGTACTGTCTTTGGGTTTGTACCTTAATTAGACCATATATCTGTCAATAGGTTAGTTGTTTTCTCTTTATTTTTGTTAATTATATTTTGTGTCCATGGTTATGTGAATCTTCTATCGACATGCAACTCAAGTTACTTAACAGTACATTGTTTTAGTTTATCGTCATTAAATAGCTTGTCCTGAGTAGAACTTTGTCACCCCCGCCCCCGCTTCACCAACCCTCAACCAGTCGTTCGGAATTTCTCTCATAGGCCAGATGTCCTGCCTCTGCAGCCGTCATGATCAAACCATCAATTACATCCTGAATCCGTCTTCTCCGTGGTTTTCCTCTTCTTCGCTTTACCGGTATGCCTCCTTCCATGATGGTCTTCTCCAGCCCTTCGTGTCTTTTTATATGTTCACAATACCTCAATTTTCTCTTTCCATTTTGTAGCATCAGCCAGTTTTCTTTGATTTTGAGTTCTTTCTGTATAGATATATTTGTTCTCTTCTCTGTCCATGATATACAGAGAACTCCTCTGTAACACTTATATTCATAAGCACAAATATGTTTTTCCACTGCCTTATTAAATGTCTATGCTTCACACCCATACGTTGTCACTGCGAATATACATGCTATTAGTATTCTGATCTTTGTTTTCTTGAGTTCCATTATATACTGTTTTTAGTTGTTTCATTTTTTACAAAACCATTTTTGCTTTTATTTGTAATTTCCTTCATCCCATTTCAATCTCTTGATAGCAGTGAACCAAGATATTCAAAACTGTTCACATTTTATTGTTACTTAGCATCACATGATTCTAGTTACTTAACAGAGCTGCTCGGAATTTCTTTAAATGTAATTAGTTGTCTATTGGCTCTATGAACGCTCCCACCCTTTGCCCTCGATCAAGTGGCACTACTCTTTCATTTTAGCCAACACGCTTATTATCTTGTGCATTCAAATTAGTTATTGTACTTTAGATATTTTCAATATATACGAGTATCCAGCACTTTCGTTTAGAAAGCAATGACAAACTACTGAACGTACACGTGGTGCCTAGAAAATAAACATTATCGATATAAGGGAGGACTGCAGTAAAACTATGTAGCAATGGCGAAACACGTAAAAACAAATTACTGTAGTTTTACAAAATACAAAAACAATAACAATACACGGCAACGTTTCGAACAAAAGGACTTTATCAAGCAAAGAATACAACAGAAGTGAAGAAATGATTTCACTTCTTACAAGACGAAGAACGTATAGAATATATGACAATAAATTCCTAAGGGCCCTTAAAAAATAAGAAAAAATAAATGAACACCTAGCTTACTTAGTTTGAAGGCGGTGTCATGTAAAGGATATATCACGATTTTCATTTTATTTTCATTTAACCCTTTGCCTCCTCAAATTTTTCATACCGGCCCTGTCACATAAAAGGTTGTCCATCTCAGACTAAACAAATAATAGCACATTGCCACGGCGGATAGCAGTAATATTTTCTTGAACACTGTGACAGACTTCTGATAGTACTACAGTAGAACGATCCAGACCAAGAGCCCAGATTCTGTGTACGCTTAACAGGCACAAATATGGCTTTGATCAACAGATCGATACGTTGTTAACTTTGCTGATGTTTACCTTCCGGTGGCGGTTGGCTTTGGTGGTTATGATTAAATCGGTGATTCAAAGAGTAATTTTTAACCCTGGTACCTGAAGTAGGTCAGTTTCAACATCGCTGTTATTTAAATGTAGTTTTGTTTGTTATTAAATGTAAACTCATAATTATCATCATGTGCTTAGCTGAATGATGTAGACCAGTGTAGTTCGCTCCCTCGTAGAGCCATCGGGATATCTTTTCAGAGATCCCTGATCTCAGAGTAGGTGATATCGAGTACCTAGTCCTGTCGGAGACGGATGATAAAACGTAGATCCTTTGCTCAATTTCGCTCTCTCTCTCTCTCTCTCTCTCTCTCTCGCGATCCCCTTTGCTCAATTTGAGCACGTAAAAGAACCCTTGGCAGTTCAAAATCGAAAAGAGCAGGCTGGAAAACCGCTGCCCGGGTAAACATTTATTAGAAAAAGATTTTAAGCAAATAAAATTCCTTCAAAACTATCTTGAACATCTTTAAAAATTA